>VXAV01004490.1:254357-276001 GCA_013399715.1 Alectura lathami
CGGCGGGCCCGGGGCGGTGGCGAGAGCGGGGCTTGGCACGTGTTGGGCGCTCGGCGCTCTGCTCGTAGCTGTGCTGTTTGGTGTTGTTCTTCCTTTTCCCCCCTCTGGTTTTGAAGATTATTCCTGCGTAGTTTTATGTGGAACTATCAGTGCGACTTTCAGGCGTTAATTTTATTTGTCCCTGTTTAAGTCTGTGGGGGTAGCTGGAAGGCAAACTTCAGTTTATACGCGCTGAGTGTCGGCTGTTAGGTTGCCGTGATCCAAGCCTCCAGCAGAACAAACCTTACATTCTTCACTCTCTGTTGATAACTAAATCCTCTAACACAAAACTATTTTTTTTTTTTTTTTTTTTTTTTTACTAAGGATTTCTCAAATTCTACTTTCCTAACTCTAGCTTCAGTCTTGCAGAGCTTGTTCAACCCAAATTCCAATGCTCATGCTTTCTGGAATTGTAGTTAAGGAAAAAAAGCTGAATCAAACCTATCTTGATTGCACAGTGTGCAGTATTTTCTATTCCTTTTTATCCTTTTTATTAGTTTACCTCCTAGTTCATAAGTGTTGTGCAGTTTGCGGTTTATCCTGATTGCCATTTCAAAAACAGAAGTTATATTGGCAGATACAATAAATGTTTGTTTCTTTGAATTCAATATAAATAATGAGGTTTTTTTTTTTTTCCCCTGAGAATTTATGCGTGCAGACAAGGGCAGAAAAAGTGTTCATAATTGTGTACCTCATTTACCCAAAGAGTATGATTGTATGTGCAAATTAAACAACTGCATGCACATGCTAAATTAGATATTTGTGTGTGCAATTACTTAATTTGCATGTACAGATTAAGTTAGCCCAATTAATCACTATGATAGTCCAATTTTACACAGTTGTGAATATACTGGCATTACAGTTGTATCCCCACAAATACTGTAATAATCTTGCAGGGAGATGGGTCCGACTTGTCCACAAGTGAGGCACATAATTTTGAAAACAAAAACAAACAACAAGAACAACAAAAACAAAACAAAACAACATTCAGAACATGATTTTCACGATGTGTCTGTTGTTACCACTTTTGAAGATATTTTATTTATGAAAACCAGCTATAGATATACAATATTGATCAATTGCTATTAGAACACGTACATTAGAACAATACATCTCGCATCTGGAGCTTTTATTTGAGCTACTTAGGGGTTGATCTTGGATTCAACCTGTCTTAAATCTCAGATGTATGAAGCAGGCAGATTAAGGACATTTGTTCATAATTAGGATTCCTAAATGGAAATCTAGGAAATGCTTCTTAGAATATTCACAGTCTTGCACCAACAGGGCTCCTCATGCACAGACTGGCTGTGATGAATGTTGCATTTATCGTACAGTAGCACCCAAGTGAGGTTTGTTCTGTGTCACTTTCAGTCCCGGTCTGTGTGTATTCTTCTAGGGTGGAAGCCATCAGAATTAAAAAGCAGCTTCATAAAAGGGTCCGTATGTCACGTAGTATATTTTCACTTTGGGGACATGCTGTTTGTCAGCCACATGGTGCCCCATGTAGCCTCATGGACATATGTCCTCGTATATCCCAGCCTACCCTCAGCAGCGGGGCTGCCAACAGGAACCGCTCTCGCCCCGGCGCCCGTTAAGCCCAAGCAGTCCAGTGCACACACAGGGCTGTCAGGCAGCAATTACCCATGCAAGCCTTTGCAAGTGTATTTAGGCTAATTCTCACTATTGTGCGGTGATATTTTTTTCTTATCTATTGTTTTATTTATCATATGTGGTGAAAACGTAGAGCTCCTCCACCCTAACCACCGGGGGGATAATACCCAGGGGCACCGGCTGAATGTTAATGCTTACCACTGTAGGCCGCTTGGCCTACGGGACCTGCTGTGACTGGGGGCTTCTTGCTTCTACCGCATGTAACACAGTTTACTTCTGATGACCATATAGTGTAATTTTTGCTGATAGACTTGTGGCACTGGAACCAGAGGAGGTTTGAGCATGGAGCCTCGTGTGTTAGTATTCAACACGCATGGAAATGAGCTGGGCTCAGATTGCTGTCTGGCATTCCATGCTCACATGTGCATGAGCAAGCTGGTGCTGTAGATGACTTTGTTCCTGTCCCAGGTTAGCAGGTTCTGCAGCTGACGGGCCCCCAAACGAGACCCGCAATGCTCAGGACTTTTGTCACCCAATAACATGTGGCACATCACTGCTGCCCCATGGGCATGTGAGAAAAAAGGCAGGAAAATTGCAGAGCATGTGTGACGTGTACAGTCCACGTAAATTGTCTTTAAAATAAAGAAGAAGAGCTGGTTTTAACCTGCTTTTGTTCTTCATTATTTTTTTTTTCCCCATGAGTGGAAAATGTGGTGCTATGTTGTGTGACTTGGCTTCTCTAAGAGGACAAGGAGGGAAGGTGGCAGGAAGGGAAAGTTGTGGTTAAAGCATGAAGAAGCAATATTTCTTCCAAAATATGATTTCTAATATGTCAACATTTAAGTGTGAATTGTTCTGATCAAATATTTACTGCTATCGGGAGCTGTGTAGAACATTAATCTTAATTTGTTTTTCTTTTTCTCAAAAGCAATGACTCCAACATAGCTAGGAGATCTGTGTCTTTAAAAATAAATAATGTAGCAGAAAGACATATTCTTTGGTATAGAAATGCTAGCCTGTGGCATCTTCTGCAACTACAAAGCAGTCTCGAGCGAACTTTCTTCCCTTTTTATTAATAATTCCCTAAATCAATGAGGAATCTTTAAAAGTTCCCCTTCATTTTACTCTTGCACTCCTCTCAGCTCCAGCTCTTGCTCATGCTGGCTCATTTCCCACCATGCTTATAAGTGGGGATAACTCCGTGCGTGCGATTTCAGGAGCGTGGGCTGCAGCCTGCTAATTCTACGTGCAAATACGAAGCTAGTTTTCTCTCTTCTCTTGTATTTTTTTTTTTGTTACCTTAGTTTTTTTTTTCTCTTTCCTGAAGGTGGCAGTGAAAGAAAAAAAATAACACTCTTTGAAGATTTAGGAATTTTATTACAAAACAGATGGACAAGTACTGTATTTTACCCATTTCCCCTTGTGCCCATGAGCGCTGACAATGAAAACTACAGCTCCTATAAAGTGCAGATCAAATTGTGAAAAGGTGGCCTTTCCCAGCAGCCTGGCACAATCTAGCATTACCCCGGCTTATAAATAAACGGATGGGCTGAGCCACTTGGTTTTTTTTTTTCTTAGTCCTTACCAAGATAATTGAGGATCATAATGGTGGGAAAGGACTGCAGTCATCATTCGCTGCCTGTCAGGTATCAGTACTCATCTTCGTGTCATCCGTCACCATTGAACCACTCTGTCATCTTTCCCCAGCCTTCAGCGCCGCTCCTTCTCATCGTGTTCATTATCTCCGGCTCAGACCAAGCCCCCTCCCCCAGCCCCTGTAAATGCATCTTTGTGCGACTCTCAGTCTTCTGATTATGAATCGATGATCATGTGGTGTAAGAGAGATAGATGGCTTTTAGTTCCATCTTGTCTTCTCTAATTGTAAAATATTAGTTACATTAGACTGTGTCTTTTGATTAATGGAACTTATTTGGAGTGGCCTCTCCCAGCCCTCCCCCTTCCAAAGTCCTCCACTGACTTTTGAGAATTGAGTGATTTCACTTAAAGCAGACAAATAGGCCCTTCAGCAAGGAGATAGCTCGGCTCTAATATCGTGGGCAAAGCGAGCTCACAGAGACAGAGTTGTGTGTATGTGTGTGTGTGTTTTTGAAGAAAGGCATCAACTCTGGCTAGACAAACACAGACCATTTATTCCCGTACGTACAGTAATGCTATTTTGCAAATCCAGCAATTCTTATAAAGCTGCAAAGCAGGACATAAGGCTGAATGCCTTTTGAATTAAATTAATCTTAGATAGGAATTAGGAGCATCCTTGCATTCAGTTTGGATGAAACAGGTCAGTCCAGAACTTTGATGTATTAATGCTAGCATAAAGTGTTATCTTAATACTCTCCTTTATACTTACAGGACATATCATCAACCAAATGTCACTTCCTTGTACATCTGACACTGTGAGACATTCGTCCTTTAATACAGAATTTATCTTATTTGGCACTATTTACCTAAACATGGTCTGTTGATAAAGTCCTTGCTGTACAAATGGAAAGGCAGTTGACTAAATCCCTTATTATAAATAATCACTGTCTATCTTTCAGTGTAAATTCAAGGACATGTTCACTTTCAAGCTATCAGTTCAATTAGAAAAGGTCTATTCACTGTCGATGTCTATATCTCAGGGAAATAGGAAAGCACAGTTAATAAACAAATCAAACTATTTTAAAAAATAGCACTGTGGATTATGGAGTGATGGCAGCAATGTCAGGACACATGCTATATAAAAATATACGTGAACATTTACATCTGAATTTTTTATGCTACCTTAAGGATTTAAATCTGACCTTTGTGGTTTTTTTTTTCCCGCAGAACTCAAATCTGTAACATTATTGCGGAACATACAGCCTATAACATACCTTCTGTATATAAAAATTGAAAGGATAAATTTGTGCTTGTTTAAAATGCTAGCTGAGCCTTATTCAACTTACGTCTTTGTGTTAAAGAATGGAGGCCTGGTGCAGGCTGCAGGGCCATGCAGGGCTGGGGGCTTCTGCACTGGGCAGTGAGGCAGGGGGCTCAGGCTCCTCGCCTGCCCGTGGCACTGCGGCTGAGCTGCTGCTGCGCTACGGGCACTCACCTGCTGCTGAAAGGCTCTCGCTGTGGTAGCCACATGATCGTAGATAAATCTCCCTCCTCTCCTTCCAGGAGAAAGTAACTTTCAAGCATTTACAGTTATGAAAAACGCCTGGAAGTAGGAATACAGAAAGCTGGAAAGCTGGAAAAATTCCAAACAGAAACCCAGAATAACTCATGGGGTTTTTTTTGTTGTTTGTTTTGTTTTTTTAATTCTTTGTAAGTGTTATGATATTAATTGCATCTCATGGAATTTACAGGAGGTTTTTCAGTAGCCTGAGCCTTGACACCCGAACACTCCGGACAGGAGGGGCTCTGCACAAGGCTGAGCCCTGCTTTCCTGCACTTGCTCTCCTGTGTTTGTCTGAGATGGGGATTTGGCTCCAGGTGAATATGCTGTATTTACCACCCTTGGAGGAGTGACTATATTTAATGACAGAATTTCAGTTGACTTCTCAATATGTATTGAGTTGACCTTTAAGTTAAATCACAGATTAATTTTTTTTAGCTGTCTCTTGAAGTACATTTATAGCCCTCTTTGTTCTGTTCAGCGTAGAAAAGTTACTTGGGTCAGATTATTTGTTGAAATCAGAGGAATTGCATGGCTTCTCGAGAAGGCAAATATTTTGCTCTCCTCTAACCACTGTATACGCTAGTTTTGTAGCAAAATGATTTTGGTTTATACACAGAGACACCCAGGTGGGTATCAGTTTGCTTGAAAGCCTGGAGCCTGACATTGATTTCATGTAAGTAAGCCTTCTCTGGAAGATGGTGGAAGCCAATGAAGCTTGCTCGAGGTGGAGCAGCTCCTTTGCAAGCAGCAGTGTTTGGCAGCACTTGGAGGTGCTGACAGAGGGGACGTTCTCCTAATTTTGCTACCCATGTGCGTGACAGGCTGTGCTAGACTTTGGTTCTGCAGAGATAGATAAGGATCACTCTTATGCTAAATCATCAGAAAACACCCTAAATGGATACTTTGTGTCTCTTTGCATATGGGAACTTCAGTACCTTGGGCTTGTACAATTTTATGCAAAAGCAAACATACAAACAAACAAAAATTCTCAGTAGTGCCTGGTCCACTATATACTAAGGAAGGAGTTTTTGGTTGATTTTGTTTTGGTGGCTTTGTTACATAGTGATCTCATGCCCTTTGCTGCATGCCGTCGCTTCTACTGAGGTGCTTGGGTGAAAGCTAAAGCCACCCCTCAGCTCCAGGTCGAGACCTGCATGTGCTGGCCGCTGGCAGGGCTGCTTGTCCGTCTGCATGCAGTGCATGCAACAACCAGCCGGGCTCAGGAGGTGCCCACAGTGATGCTAAAATTGCCACCTGCCCCATTAGCAGCTGGTGGCTTCTTGCTGGCAGAAGCAGCTCTAATGACGCTGCTAGTGCCAGTGATGGGGCCGGTGGCATCCTCAGGGCCCTCCATCCCCTACACCAGGAATCAATACCGTGTAGAGATAAATGCAAAAACAAATACAAATACAAAATTAACGTGGGTTCAAAATGAAACAATGCCATGTGCCAGCTTTTAGCCCCAAGGCAATCTTCATGTCTTTTTTATGAACCTTCCTAAGTAAGGGTTAGCTGATGAGGCCTTGCTTCAGAGGCAACTCGTGCTTGGTCACCGTGTGAGCCTGTGTGCATTCCCACACACTTCTGCAGGATGACTTACAGGCTTTATATTATGCATAACCTTCAGCAATTTGCTGAATCAGGGCCTAAATACAGAAATATTCTTTAATATTGCTGGCTCCACAATGAAACTCTAGAAGGTACATTTTCCTCTCAGTGTCTATCCATAAGACTCATCAATGATAATGGAGTTACATTAGGCACATCTAAAGTTAATTATACAGCTACCTCCCTCTTGGCCCCTGTTTGTCAAAGAGAATGGGATGAAAAAATCCTTTGTCTTCCAACATCTATTATTTTATTTTTATTTGGGATTTGATCTGCTATCTAGATGACAGAGTAAAGGGCACCCTAAGAAGACCTCAGGTAGGTGGGTCTGGATGTTTGTCAGCTGTGAACCAGCTTGGAAAATGTTTTGTTGAGAAAACATGCAGGAAGAAATCTATAGAAGCTGAAGTAAAAGGAATATTTAAGGCAGTTTGTTGATAAATGGTAGCAAAGCTCTTCCTTTGTAGAATGAAGTGGATGGCATTAAGGGGTGCTGATTTATATCAGGGGTCTAGAGGTATGCTTTGACTGGAAAAATAAATACTAGTGCTCACTCAAAAGTCAGGAATTTGTAATGTAGAGACCAGGTGAGTGAACCAGTAGATCTAGAAATTCTGTAATTCACTACAGGTTCAGAAATGAAACATATTTCGTTTTGTTTTTCTTTTTAACATGATCTCACAGTTAACATGGTGAACCTAAATCCTCTGTCACAGGTGCAGGCATCTGAATGCTTTGGTTTATCTGCGCAGTACGGAGGGATGCCAGGTTTCTGTGGGGATCCAGTAGCTTTGACATACTCCAGTTTACAGTACCTGAAGTGTGCTCAGCTGCTAATGCATTTTGCAAGCAAGATCACTGTGCTTCAGTGTGACAGCTAAGAAAAATGTCATTTTTATTTTTAATTGGAAAACGATACAATTTTGTCCCCTCTGGAAAAAAAAAAAAAAAAAAAAAAAGAAAAAAAAATCTGATTCTTTGTTATAGATTTGTTTCACAAGAGTCCAGTCAAAATCAGTCTAGTACTTAATAAAGTCAAATTCCTTCCCACATGTTCCTGTGTGCCCCCGTGGAAGCCAGCAGGAGTTGCGCATGAACACCAAGGGCAGGATTTTGCCCTTAGGACTGAATTTCCCCACTGACTATTCTCTTAGACTCTCTTTTGATTAACAATCTGTTTGCAGCAGGCTAGGGCCAGAGAGGTGGCGTATACCCCACTGTTCAAGTCTGCGGCAAAATATTCTATGGAGAGCTACTTAATAAAAATCAACTTGCTCCAACAGTCATTGAGAAATACCTCAACTGTTAGCAATCAATCGAGGGCTGAGTTTGAAAAAAATAAAACAACACAAAAGGACATCAAAGAGGTTCTCATTCCCAGTCTATTGCTCTATTTAAGGGTCCTATAATTCGGTGAGGTTGTGTGCTAAATAATTTGTAAGCCTTCAGAACATCCAGGTTATTGTTTGTGGACAGATGGTGCATCACATTTTATTGCTTATTCCTTCTGTGGTTTCTCATATGCAGGACTGATGTGCACTCTGAAGTCTTTGTTTCCTTGCTAAAATCTCTAATCTAAAACAGGCAATCAAGCACACAGACAGTGCTTCAGAAAGCATAATCATAGTTTTAAAGGGGGGAAAAAAACACTTCGACTGCAGTTAGGAAACAGATGCATTCACTGAAAATGCAAAAGGTTATCAGAAGTATTAAAATAGGAAAATATATATAGAATTGGGAAGCCTTGAGAGCCTGTGCCTGCTTTGGGAGTAGGTGTGCCTTTTCCCGGAGTACCTGCTTTGTATCTCTCTCAGCAGAGCTGGCGCAGCGAAAGCCTTTGGAGACTGGCTTTCGCTTCCACCTTGCCCCCCGGGACAGGCAGCCTTTGTCTCCCACAGGCAAGTAGCAGCCGTGTTGTGATCTTGGAACTGCGGCTGCCCCGAAGAGTTAAATCATGTTGATATACAGGAAGGAAATGGAATAGACTAACTCCGCTCTTTTCTTCCTACGGATTTTTTTTTTTTTATTCTGAAGATAGAATTACTGTTTGTAAGCATCTGAAAGTCATTAGTGGCTCTGCAGTCTGTCAGGTGCCGACGCAAAAAACTGCTGAAACTGAACGGGTTCCTGTGCAGAGTGCTGGGAATTTGTCATGTGCTGATGAGCAGTTATAATAATATATGAGCAAATCACAAGCATTCTGCAAATTAATCAAATTTTTTTTCCCTTCTCCCTTGTCTCTGGGAGAGTGGCTTTGCCGGCAGACGTAGGTGAAGCAGTTTTACTCACAGATGGTAGCTCTGGCATCAGATGGAATTTATATAACAGTAATTCTGATTTCCTGCCAAAGTAGCACTGAAAACACCAGGGAGATTGTACAAGACAAGTCATGTGGTTTTGCTGAGGTTGTTGTGGGAAGTTTAAGGGGGGAAATCTCAAATTTTCCTCTTTGCATTTATTGTTTTAGCCTGAAGGGCCAGAAATCGTACGCTATTCTGCCATAGGCGAAATCCAACACATCTTTTTTTATGAATTGCGCTGAAAGAGTGCTTCACAGCTGTTGAAACTGCTGGCAGGGGGAGAACCACATGCCTCCTTACCCTTTCTGTTCCCTTACAAGGATTAAAGGAGGGAGGGTTCACGAGGTTGCCGTGCTACACAGGGCTGGGGCGGGGGGGGGTGGCAGGGCCTCCCTCTGCAGGAAGCGGCGCCATGTTCCCTCGCCTCACGCTGCCCCGCGGGGCCATGCCAAAGGGGGCTTGCCAGGCTGCGTGCACACAGGCAAAGGCTCTTCCTCCTGACTAAAAGCGGGTAATTTTTTAATGTAGTGAGCCTGGCATTGTTGGTTGCATCCCTGATGATGTCCCCATTTGATCAGTAAAAAGCAGCAGGGCGGTTTGTCACCCACTGAGGGCGAGCACGCGGTGCGCTTGCCCTTCTGCTGCCCGTGCGAATGTGACGGTGGGTCCAGTGCTGACCTTGGTCAGCCCAGTGCTGAGATGTTAGCCGTGCGAGCTCAGAAAAAGGGTGTGGGAGCAGAATCAGGCCTCATGGCTTCTGAGCGAGTCTGCCGTTTTAAAAGCAAAAGCAGTCTTCCCTGGAAAAATATTACAGTGTTTTTCTAATAGCAGTGTATTGAGTAATGCATGGGGCATCGCAAGACTGCTGTGACACTAAAAGGAAAAAATAGAGGAGAGCAGAATGCGAGAACTTTCAGGGGCTGTTTTTAATAAAGAGGTGAATTCTTTCTGCAGTAGGAAAAATGATAAAAAGATGGCGTATCAGCTACATTATGCAACAAAGTAATGCTGCTGTGTTTTTATAATGTAAGGCACTGCCCATTTGTTTTGGTTTACGTGACTGCAGTGAAATAAGTGGATTAGACTGAAACTTTAGCATGCTTCATTGCAGCTGGTTGCAGACATCTGTCATTCCTCAGCCATACATTCTGGATCATGCCAAGAAGAAAAAGCAAAGTCTGACACCTTTCATTTTAGAGAGCCTTTTATAGAAGAGAAAAGGAGAAGGGGAGAAAGCATTTCCTTTGTGACTTAATAAAATAGACATTTTTTCTGTAACAACATCAACAGTACTTTCCAGAGGGAGAGGTCCTGAAAAGTTAATGCTCAATTTATTCGTTGTAGACTTTTAATTTTTTACTGTTTGAGCCCCTGATTCATTGAATGGGTTATGATAAAAATAAATGCTCTTTGTGCAAGTGCATGTCTGCACGGTGCAGGCTGGCCGGGGCCCCACTCCGCAGCCCCCGTGGCAATTTGGGGCACCGCAGCCTTGCTGGTTGTCAGCTGTGCTGCGGGCCTTGCTCGCAAAATCCCATAAGCAGGTCATAGGAGAGTTTTATGGAATGATTAGTGGGGTTGTGAGCTACTCCTGGATAATTTGAAGTATTAGCTATTAGTGGGTTGGATATTTATTTACTTAGTGTTTTGTTTTTCCTCAGTCTCTTTACTAACATGTCACTGTAGATAGAGAATCATGAGTTATACGACCAGCTATAATGTGACAAAATACTGCCTAAATTACCCCAGTTACATAACAAAGCAACAACTGCAATTAAAGGAGAACATGCTAGATGATCTTCGAGGTCCCTTCCAACCCAAGCCATTCTATGATTCTATGCTTATCCTACGTGGCATTATACATGCAGAAAGCAATTATTCTAGTTTTGGGTCCCACTTCTGAGAGCCTTACATCATGTGCTTCTCTCCATCTTAAATTTCAGTGATCTGTGGAACACAGGACTAGTGGAAGGTTCCTGATCGTCACCTTGCTTGTGTGTATGGGGGCAGCTGTCTGCGCGGGGCAGGCTGCTCAGTGCCTGCTCCAAGTGAGCTGAGGACATGGCATGTTGAAATATGGGCAGGAAAAATTTAGAAAGCTGAGTCTGGGATTTTTTAAAATTCCATTCCACCAAAGAAAATAAATAAGCTCAAAACAGTTGCCCAAAGTGAAAAAGGGAATTCTACTGCATTTATGAATTGCTAGGCAGTTTGGTAGCAAAATGTAATCACTGACAAGACCTTGCCTATTAGCGCCTCTGAGCTGCTTGATTTCTTTACCAAAATATCAGTGCCACCAGTACAGCTTTTATTCTGGGAAATCGTAGCTACATTAAATTAAAACAGAGCTTCATTCTAGAAGTCCTAAATGCTTCCTGGAATAATAAATATTTACGGAGACAATTAAAAAATATGACAGAACATTAGACAGAAAACTTGTGAATGGCCTAGTAGGAAAACTGAGATGTTTTCCTCAGGGGGGTTAGAATGTGAACACACTGTTATGGATGTGATTAACACAAGCAAGTGAATAGACATAGCAATTAAATGAAATACGTAAGTAAAGACAAAGGTGGGACTCTGAAGATGTAATTTTGATAAACAGAAGAAATCGGGTTATCTTAATACTAAAGACTAGGTTGCTACTTACCTTCAAAACACATTTCCTTAGCTGCAGCCTTCCTGGATCCAGCAGGCACAAAGGAAGAAGGCTTTCCAGAGCTGTGGCTGGCACTCTGTCCCTGTCCCATTCTGGGGCAGGGATTTAGGGATGTATAAGCCTCACCTCTGGGCTTTGGGAGAACAAGAGCTGCTGCAAGAACGGAGGCATGGCTGCAGGCTAATGCTTGTGGATTTGGGTAAATGTTGTAAGTTTAAGGTTTGGAAGGAGGTTATGACTGAAGATTTTACAATTTGTCGTAACTGTTGCCATTATAAATTCAGTCATTGGTGGCCTACTCTTTAAAAGAGGTACCGAGTGCCCTTGATAGGAACTCTGTCCACTTATGTGTATAAACCAAAGGAAATAAATATGAAGAATTAAATGTAATTAAATTTACCAAAGCATGGGACAATGACAGTCTGACACTTCAAGATCTACCAGTGACAGCATTCCCGCTGACCTTGTTTGGGTTGCACTGAGGCACTGGGCTCGTAACTCATGTTGTTATGTTCAAAATCAAGCTGGTGCGGCTGGGCATGAGCACCGCGCGGCCATGCTGGTCGGCACCTGCTTAAAATGTGCAAGCATTTAGAGAGCAAAGTCTGAAGGTGTGTTTCAGGAGAATTCCTGTTTTACAGACTCCAGCTTTGGTTATATTTAAAGAAAGCCACATAGGTATCTGGGCATTTAATTTGCTCCAATGAATGGAGGGTGGTTTTTATGGTTGTTGTTATTGTTGTGCTTTTTTTTTAATTAAAAAAAAAAAAAAAAAAAAAGGTAAAACACATGGAAACAGCTTACTTGCAGATTAGGTCTTTTTATTCTGCAACTCTTCTGCAGCCAGTGATGGCCCAGTCCTTTACCACATTTATCACTGAAGGTGCCTGGGGACTGAGGGTGCTGCTCTCTGCCCCATCCCAGCAGTGGCTCTGAGCTAGGTGGTGGCCTGGGGATGGGGTGTGCACCTCATAGCTCCCTATAGGGGATTCCTTCTGGATCACCAGCCTGGTGTGATGGACTTCACAGGTGGATGAATCCAACCACTTCTAGATCATTTCTTTCCAAACATCCTTAATGCATTTATTTAGGATGAAGTTGGTGGCTGTGTTTTGCAATGAGATGGATCTTAAAACTCCAACTCATCTTTTCCTAGTTAAGGTCTTTTTTGTAATCCACAGAGGGAGAGGTTTTTTCAGATGGCACTTCACACATTCAGGCTTGAGGTGCCCATGGAACTGTCTGTTCTGTATTCACCAGGGGGAATTTAGGTAACGTGGTTTCTGTGTTAAGTGTTTAGGTAGGATGGGATGGGTCCTACTCTGGTGCCTCTTATAACAAGCAATTCCTCCAGTTACCTTTAGGACTATCTGTAGGATTGAGTCTGTGATTAATGAAGGAACTCAGATGAATGGATGGTAGTAAGAGGGTTGCTTTAGTAGTCCTGCAACAAATATTCAACCCAAAACCTTAGCTTTGGCAGGTGAAAATATTTCCAGGCCTTCATAAAAGGCAGATATTTATGCTTTTTATTGTATATACTTCTAAAGGAAGTCAGGGGAAAAAAAAAAAGAAAAAAAAGCCTTAGTGAAAGCTTTTAGTTTGTACTGCTTTTCCTGGTCAACATAAAATAGAGAGTTTTAAAATTTTAATTTCCTTTGTTTGTAATCTAATAAGCATATAAACTTTGTGGAATATTGTAATTTTCCCAAAAGACCATCTTGGTTGGTCCTGGACCTGTGTGTAAGCAAACATATACTTTTGAATTGTTTTATAAAAACTTTTATTACATATATGAACCTGATTGGACGTCTGGTATTTTGGGAGTTTCATAAAATGCATATTTTGAGACCCATAAAGTGGAATGGCTCAATCAGAGCCATTATAGTCTATTGGACAAATATATTTATTCACCATTTTCCCATCCATACTGTTATGCTTCAGATCAGAATGGCTGCTTTAGAGCCATTTTGCTCTCCTGGGTAATACAGACAGGGTTTGGGATGTTTGCTGTGGATAGTAAATGTATTTATGAAAATTTGTATGTTAAAAATAGGAAATCATACTAGCCAAGATTTAAATGAAAATAGTCCTACCTTTGCTAGTTATTATGTTATGATAGTGTTACTTTTAAATGGCAGTGCTCACCATGATGCCTGGTGCCCAACAGTTCTGGCCTGAGAAAGCCATGACCTCCTCTTGACCGTCATTGCTGGGGTTTTGGAGTGCCTCAGAGATGCGTGCTTGCACCGATGATGCTGTGGGATGGGGGCATCTCGGTGTCATTCATCCTACGCCACTGCAACTAGTCCTGCTGGGAGTGCCTGTCTGTGGCCTGAAGCGGTCCTGATTGTGTGGGATTGATACTGCAAACCCATGAGGGTCCAAACTTCCAGTGTCCAATATCTGAACTGTAGAGATCTGTCTCTAAGGAAGTCAGACCTCTGGGGCTTTTCAGATATCCCTTAGTGAGGGAGTCATTTATTTGCTTTAAAGAGCTAATGGCTGTTGTTTCCGATTTTCACCAAAAGGATATTCTTAAACTAAGCAAAGAAATCTGAAATGAGTTTGCCGTATTGCATTGCAGTAAATGCTATAGCCATTGGCCATCTAAGGAAAAACATTCTGTCAGATAATCAGAGCCATTTTTGCATTTTAAGGGAACAAATGTCATATCTAAGAAACACATTTTATTCAGAACTTAATTATAATTTATAGTACATTGCACAGCATTTGTTTTCTATTCATCATTTTATTGCTCTTCTGCTTTTCCCCTAAATTTATGCATTGAATTGTGTGTCTGTGTGCGTGTATCTGTGTGTATATATGTACACATATGCAATATAATAAAAAGTGGTGTAGTGGGGACAACAGACGGCTTGTGTGTGATGTATTATTGGCATTTTTCTTTCAAATTACCATTTTCTTGCTGCTTTGGGAGAAAGCCATGATTTTGCTGTGATTAGTACACTTTTAACAATCTGGAATAAATTCCTGATCTTATTCATGTGACTAGTCCAATGCCCATTTTTACGTTTTAGTGCAAACCCCCACATATGTGCCTGTAATACCACAAAAATAAGATGTTTCTTTGCGGAAATTTTTATAGAATTTGGATGCTGATCAAATATTTTTAGAAGTGGAGAATTAATGCAGCTTGACCATGTAAATGATTTTTTTAATGAAAAAGACTTTAGCATTCATCACTCTTTCTCCGTTGTTTGTGTATTCCTTTGTGCTAATCTTAAATAATGGATCCATATCAAAGTTAATAAATTAGTAACTATTAGCAGTTTAGATTACAGGAAGTAACCCAATGACACTGTTGACATTGAGTTTTTATGTTTTTCAATAGTACATTTTGAGTTTTAAAGATAACACAAAGCAACATAGGCAAATATTTGAATCCCTAACAACACGGTTTTGGGTAGCACCTTTATTTAAATCCCATGCTCCTGCTTTAAATATATTTTCCTTTTAATGGTCATAAAAAAAAAACAGACTTTGAGATCCATGGCTTTGTGAAAAGCAGCATTTTCTGACTCCATTTGGTTGAAGCTCCATGTTGGGCTGCATCAGTCATGCCACGTTATGAAACCTAACACGATGTGACTGATGCAGGCTGACGTGAGGTGTCACAAAGCAACATATCAGATCACAAACTTGAAAGAAAGAAAACAAACTTTTTTTTTTCTCAAAGCCTAAATTAACAAAGCAGCATATTTTTTTAAAAAGGTGGACTACTTTCAAACACTGAGGGATTTTTCTAAATAATGGTCACACAGAAGGGTTCTCTGTTCTGACAAGAAAGTATGCCCTGTCTGGGCTGCTTGTTCTCTCCAGGTACAGGTAAAATCAGAGACAGCCCAAGCCACCACAGCACTGCCACCCTTCCTGGGCCTGATCCAGGAAGGTTTGGATCACTTCAGAGAACTGGCTTCAGCAGGTGCTGGAGGTAATCACCCCTCTCAGGGCAATCCGCACCACCTATAAACATCACTGCTCTTCAAGTGCAGCCAGCACTGTCAGTTTAGGTATTTTGTTCTTACTGTTTTCTGTGGCTCAATTTCCTTAGAATCCCAGCTTAGTCCAGAGGACCATGAAGTCTGTTCACACTCTCAGTTGTGTGCTTCACAGCGTGTTACTCCACAACGGGGTTATTTCAGCTGCAAACAACGCATTGTCCTCTGTCCTCACTTTTTGATCTGAGAAATATGCACCATTATTCGCTCCCCTTGCTGGCCTGCCTTTAGCCTAATTATCCTAGCTACAAATGAAATGCACTACACGTTATCTCCAGAACTATCAGGAAAATTGCTTTTTTTCTTTCCTTCTTTCTTAAAATAAATAAATAAATAAATAAAGGGCTTTCATATAATTTTATTGGAAGATATGTAGTGACTAACATATGTATGAACTATAGCTTGCTAAGAAAGAACCTACCAGCCACTGCTAGATAAAACATTATAAATTTATTGCCAACTTATCTGGAAAGGGTTATTTTAAGAGCCTGCTGCCCACAACAAGTTTTTGAGCTATAATTAATGGATGGGCTACCGAGAAGAACTAGGTATTTTCCTTCACCCCTTAGTTACAAGCAAATTGCAGATATTGTTATCTTTGCAAGTGAAAATAATCTCTAGTTTTTGTACCACTTCTGCTGTAAACAATGTACCACTTGCTTTTCTATGACCCTCACTCTGTATACATATTTATATATTATTCATACTGGATTAAAAATGAATGTGCTCTTTACCACAGTTGTACTGCATAGTGACAATACAAATTAACTTATTGTGTACTTACTTTTCACAAGGCAGTGATGTGAAATTTTGATGGCCTGAAAAAGTAAGTTGTGGGGGAGGTAATGCAGACCTGAATCCTTCCAGGTGCATTTTATATTGTCTGATTCATTAAAGTTCATTGAATTAATAAATGACATTCTCTGTACGTAACTGCACAGGCGTGAATTTGGTTCAGTGGTGGGCAGAAAGAGTTTGCTTTGATTCTGCACATACGAGGTTGTTAGCTCCCTCCATGTTTGTGGATTCTTTGTTTAAAATTTGTGGGGGATGGTTCAGGAATGCATTGGTCATTTAATGGTAGTTTCTTATGGGCAAAGCACTAAGAGGTGCTGGGTGAGATCTCACACTGTTGGTTAGTGGTACTCATTCTAGCTGGAAGAGTCCAAATTTTTCCCTGCTATGTGGCGCCTGAGCTGTTCAGAGTGGTTACTGGGCACATTGTACCTGCTTGCTCTGGAGCCCATGGCTTTGTGTTTGTGCTCCCTGCATGCTGCTGATGGGAGCAGTTATCAAGGACATTATGTCCTCTTTGGTACCTCCAGCCATTGGCTGTAGCAGCATACAAGAAGGCCCAAATGCCAGGACTGTCTTTTGCTTTTTCCATAGAATCAAGAAGGATGAAGTAAATAAGACCTGAGGGCAAATTGTACAATTAGTCACAAGTGAGCAGTCTATCTTCTGTTCTTAGCAAGGGGGCCAGTCATCAGATGGTCAAATGAAACTAGGAGATACTGGAAGGGAGCTGGTGGATACAGTCATATGTAGGTGAATGTGATGGTGGCGGGACTTTATCTTTGGCAGAAAGGAAAGAACCACTTCAGTTCTTCACAGAGCAAGTCTCCTTCCCCTTTACACAACATTTCATCCACCATGTCCCAAGTGTTTCGGCACCTCCCCAAGCAGCCCTTATTTCTGCATGTTTGGAGGCATTACCCAGGAAGGAGAAAAAGGAGAAGGAATAAAAGAATACAGAACTGAGCTGTGAATTCTGGTGATTATTTCCATCTCTGACAATCAAAGGGGGAGATATTGTGATTTTAGTAGATTTTTTTTTTTTCTTGAGTTTTCAAGTATTTCTAGATTTTTCTGAAATAAAATCAGATTTTCTCTGGACCTTCTTCATACCCAGACAGTTTTGAGAGTGCTTATGGTTCTCAGAACTATTATATTCTAAATTTTTCAAGCATATTTGTAGTTCTGTATTGATTTTAGGACTTCTTCTAAGAGGCACTAGGGACACCTTCAATCTCTTGTCTGACTATTTCCTCATATCTTCCAGCTGGATTTTTTTTTTTTTTCTATAAAAGCCAAATCTAATTTCTGTAACATCATCTATAAGGGTTTTTTTTTTTTTTTTCATTTCTACTGCTATGAAATTTTCCACCTAAATTTATCTTTGTAAAGATTAGCAGCTTTCAGATGTTTTTTTTTTTTTTTCCTGATGAAATTGTTGAGGAAAATGTCTTTATTTACTAGAGGAGAAAACCAACTCCATCCCCAGATATGTGCATAGATGTGCATATTTGAGGACTTGAGGGGCAGTCACCCTTTTGACAGCCTTCACCTTGTAAAAGCAAAGATAGAGGGGACCTTTTCATCCTTGCAAAAGGAAAATTGACTGAGTCTGGAGGCATCGGGTTTTGCTAACTTTGTACTAGGTTTGATGCTTCTTTACTGAGCAGCAGGCAGTATGTTTGGGGGGACTCAGCCTTCAAGTGGTGGTTTTGTTAATACAGCAAAAATAGCAGATCATTTGAGCAACCTAAATTGCTGATGCTGGTTCAGGTGAATTTCCTCTACTAGAAATACTCCTGCTGGTGTGTTGTCAGCAGCACGAGGTTAACCCAGCCATTTTCCAGACTGGGAGGACTGCAGGAGCATTCTCACCGCTGCACAAGTAATGTGGCACCAGTGCATAACCAGCATCCTTTTCTTTTCTGTTAAATTCCCACCTAAAATGGAGGTGAGATGGTCCCAGCCCCTTCCCACTGAGCAGGGAGAGTAGTCCTCCTCCTCTGCTACGCTAGTGTCTGGTTTGTGCCCGCTAGGAAGTACCACAACAGCAGAGGAAAATGTGCTCTTTGCATTTGGAGATAGGGGATTGTTTTTCACTTATCCTGGCTTTATGTAGATGGTCTGGCACATTTATTTATTCATTTATTTGAGCAAATTAAAGCAAGCTAAGCGCATTTGACCTCAGATGGTCCTGGTTTAAGTTAATTTGAGAGACAAAGCTCATAAAGTTCCAGTAAAACACATCAACAACTTCCCAGCATAGGTTGAAATGTGATTGCTGAAACATAACCTCCAAAACCAGATACAGCATGAAGACTCGAAGTCACAATAATCTGAAAAATATGGGAGGGCGCATCGATAGAGTTGCTAAGAAGTGATATCTTTCATTCATGCCTGCATTTTGCAGCCGGTGGCTATTTCACACAAAAGAAGTGCAACTATCAGATTTTGTGCATTAACATTCCTTTTCTAATCTGGCTTGGACATTTTATTTTAAAGCTGGTGATAACCTTGGGCCCAGCTCAGCAAAAACTTCTATGCTCGTGTTTCTTTACTCGCAGGAGTAATCTCACCGGAGTAAATGTTTGCAGGTTTGAGGCCTTGGTTATCTCAATCCATTATTTCAATCCATTAAAAAGTAATCTGTGTGATTAAAATAAAACATACAGTTCTTGACTCAGAAACCCACCCAAAGACAAAGTATGTTTATTAGATGGAGGGTCTGCACACTGTCATCCCTGAATTGCACTTCAATAAAAAAAGATAATTAACAAGTATAAAGGAAGGCAGTCTAGTACACGATTGCACCGTATTTACAAGAGTTTAGTTTGGATCATGGGATGATGGATTTACAGCTGGGTGTAAGGGGGAAGAAATAGCTGCACTTTTCTGGAAAATCTGAAGCAGACACTTTTAAACCCCAGTTTCTTTAAATAGGCAAAGTGCAAGTAGCACCAATTTCTTATTCTCACTGAAAACACACAGCAATTTCCTTCAGCAGGAGGGCTTTCAGCTGCGGTGCATTTCACCAGCACATTTACTGTACAAACTAAGAAAAACTAACTGGCCTTTTGTCATCTGTGCAGGTCACCGGCCCTTCCAGTGCCGATACTGCCCGTACAGTGCCTCTCAGAAGGGGAACCTGAAGACCCACGTCCTCTGCGTCCATCGCATGCCTTTCGACAACAGCCAGTACCCCGACCGCAGGTTCAAGCGCTCTCGGGCAGACTCAGAAGCCCCGGGGAGCCTGGAGGAGGCGGTGGGCCGGGCAGCAGGCCAGGCCGAGCAGGCCGAGGAGGGCAGCCATGGGCCAGAGTAGGCCCTGGCCTGCCCCTTGCGGCCTGGAGCCACGTGCTGCAGGGGGCTTGAGCCTGCACGAGGGCCACAGTCGGCCGGCTGCCTTCCAGGTGGAAGAATTGCGTGCCAACTCCCAGAAGTGTATAGGATGCTACCGACGTTTAAGTATATATATATGTATACGTACACACATGCGCATATATATATATTTACACACGTGTGTGTTAACTATACCCACTAAATACATATCTACATACACACACACACATGCTATATGTGTGTGTGTGTAAGTATATATATTAAACTCGCCAAATAAATTTCCAGCCCTTGAAAATGGCTGCTAAACAGTTACCTGGCAACAAGTACTTCCAAACAATGTAAGTGGGATAATAAAGTGATCTAAAAATGCTAGGAGGTCATTAGTTATTTAAAAAAGCAGGGCAATTTCAAACTTTGAAGTGGTCTTTGTCCAAAAATAATGCTCTTAACAGAAAAATGATACTGTCTAAAGGATTTAGCGTTGCCTTGAAGATTGAGGGGCTGTGTTTTCATTGTTGAAAACACCTTTATAATATGACACCAGCTGCTGTCATTTGCCTAGCATAGTAATGAGACGTGTTGGTAGACTGCCATGGTGCCAGTCTGACTGGAGCTGTCATTGCAGAGAAAATCAATTTGAGTGGTGTTGCAACTGCAGTACAGGAGAAACCCTAGACGGCCCACAAGCTAGGGTCAGTACTGACCTGTACTGGCAAGGATTGCGGTGTTACATTTTCTTTTTTTTTTAGTGTTTTTATTTTTATTTTAATACACAGCCAAATGAACCAATGGTAAAAGAAAATAAAAAAAAATCTGCATCCCATTGTGTGACTGCAGATTTGAAGTGTAATTCCATTTTTTTAATCATCTTGCGGTATTGAGGGAAATGCGTTTATACTTTTTTTTTCCTTGTTGATGAAGAATTAAGTTGCTATAAATGTAGAAGTACAATATATAGAAATATTGTTTAGTGAAACTAGTCAGCCTTATCTGTAGAAGGTGCTGGTGAGAAACAGAATTTCATTACATAAAGGGTTGGTACTTTTTTCTTTTCCCATTCTTTTCATGTTGTTTTCCTTCAAACTTCCTTTAAATTCCTGTTTTTACACTTGAATGAAGGACTCCCCAGTGTTGGTTCATTTTCATGTTTTAGTTTTTATAAGTGTTACAGACATAGTGCAGAAGTTTCTTCCGGAGCAAGCTCTTATAAAGTAGCTTGACCTAAACTATGAATCCAAACTTCCCGCTCTTTGTCTCTAATGAAGAAAAGTGTTCTAGCTGATATTTCTTTGTTTTGTAAAACAAATGTGTTCTATATTTTTGCAGATTTTAGATTTTTACTGATTGGATGCTCCAAATTTATTAAGTTTTTGTCACATAGGAAGTTTTTGAGAGTCTATAATGAACCACATACTTTAACAAATAAATAAAAGTAAAAAAAAAAAAATAACTAAAGGTTTATTCTGAAATTCTCTGAATGGCATAAAATTTTAGCCTTCTAATGTACTTCCTTTGATAGAAGCAAAATTGGTGCTGTTTATTGTGATGGTAGAGAAGTGTTAACTTCTTCTAAAACAAAATCATCCAGACTTTTTAAACAACAAACAAACAAAAAAGTCAATATTTCTTTGCAGGCTGGGAGCACAGAGTAAAACCCCAGGGCCTTAAAACTTCAGCTCTGCCTAAAGCAGTTTACAAAAAATACTAAACTGCAATCAATGTAAATAAAATTCTTAGCGCTACCCTGAGACTGGAAGAAAAATCTCAGGCTAATAAGGAATACGGTTTGCATATGCTGTCGGAAAGGATGCCATCCAACTGAAGTTTCAGTTTAAATGAGGTCACTGTGTAACTTGGACCCATCTGGCACAGAGCAAGCTGCTTTTCTTGTTTTTCTAGTATAGTTCTCACTGCCTTACTTAAATCGAGTTGATAAACTTAATGCAACTGTTTCTATGATCCTAGATAAAGGATTGAAATGTTATTGAAACTTTCTGACTGTAGTAAGCTTTAGGATTTTAACTGCACTACTGTGTTTGGTGACTGTGTCAGTCGCTTGCTTTTGTGTGTTTGCGCCGCCTTCAATATCTTAGCAAAAAAAAAAAAAAAAA
>VXAV01004490.1:278770-291300 GCA_013399715.1 Alectura lathami
TTTTTTTTTTTTTTTTTTATCATAAAGGTCTCAGTGAACAGGGAAAATGAAGGAAAAGAGGAAGAAGAAAATTTAAATGATCCCAGAGTGAACTGTTTTGCTGTTAATACAGAAATACAGAGCAAGACACATTTAATGGGCTCTATTTTTTATTATACTATGCTGAATAATTAAGTTTGAGGCTAAGTGTCACATAGATTTATCTTTTAATTAAAAAAGCATGGTTCACGCATATTTGAGTGGTAGTCCAAATAAATGCAATATAGAAATTTATGTTTGTTTATCTAGGTGTTAATTACCTAGAGATTGTTCTGGATTACTTCTTTTTATAAAGTGTCATAGGCTCATGTCACAAGTAATAAAGCTTAACAGTGGAACCTTATCAATTTGCTAACTATAACGCTAGTGTGACCTGGAGGAAAGGGAAAAAAACTTTGGAAAATGTTCTCTGTGTGTACTCTGTTCAATACATAAAAACCGCATGCTGAACAAAGCAATCATTTTTAAAATGTTCTTGTAAGTAAAAGTACAAATATATCTTCAGTATTTTACAGCCTTTCATACATGTAATTATTTATATAACACACTGTTATTTATGCCCGTGTACTGCATGTTGTGCAAAGACAGACATAGTAAGCAACAAAATGTAGTTTACCTGGTGGGCAAGCTATTCATTTAACGTATGAAGTAACACTTACAAAGACTGAACACTATATTTAAAGCAAAGAAGTAGCAGATGCAATTTTCTTAATATTTTAAAGGTTTTACAGTGCTGCTAGCAACTGAGAAGATGGGAAATACAAACTGGGTCTAAAGATAAAATATCACACATTTCAATGGTGCAAAGAGAGGGAAAAATTGTGTATGGATGCAAATTTTTCATCAATTGTTTATCAAATTCTCTGTCAGTCCATTTTTCCCTTTGTTTATGACCAGAATTTATATCACTGCTCTGCAGAGCCACGTGGAAGGATGCTGAGTACTTCATGGCACAGTCAAGCTGAGGGGCTTTCCACTGCTGGTGTAAATCAAATGCCATCCACCGGATCACCCAGGGAAGTGTCTGCCTCCAGGATTTGAAAGACAAGGAATATTTTCTGGTTTTTTTTGTAGGTACAAACGGGTGCCTCTTTTGAGGTTAATTATTTATGCTTTTCTTAGAGCTCTGATGACTCACAGTAACACCGGGTTTCTATGTCTTCAGCAGCAGGCGTTTCTGATAAAATTAACTTACTGGTATTGCAAAGAAATCAATGAAAATTGCACTCTACACTCACAATCATTAATTCTTACTTGATATACAGGTTCTTAAAAAATGAAGAAGGCTGGAAACAAGGGTTTTTTCTCTTTATTACTCATCAGTTACTCGTATCCACTGCAAGCTTTGTCTCATGTGCAGAGAGTAGCAGTAGGTAAGTTAAATCTCCATAGCTCAGATTGAAGGTAAAACTATCTTTAAAAAAAAAGTGCTGTCTTAGATCCTTAAGGATCAGTAAAATACTTTTAATTTTTAAAGACTGAAACTGATATGTATGTTTATATATATATATCAGTGTATGTATATACATAGCCAAATACATACTGCAAACTATTTTTGTTTTAGTGTGTCTGATTTTCGACACTGTAAAGAAGCCGATAATGGATATTGGCTGGATATTCAGTGTTTCTGAAGATCAGCTGGTTGCTGATGAGCATAAACTTGGATGGAGGGATTGAAAATCTGAGCCACTGGATGTGATGAATCACTTTGGCTCCTGAAATTCCAGCTGTGTAAAGTTGAAATAACACGTAAGTGAGTCAGGACTAATATTAATGAAGCTAGAGAAGAAGAAAATCTCTCTTTGAAAGAGGGAATTTGTGGAGAAGATGTTTCCGTATGTGGTATGAGATATGGCTACACAGAATATACGATTTCTCTTTAGGTTGTGCCCCTGTTCTTCCTTTTTTTTTTTTTTTTAATATATATTTTATTCCTAGGGGATTGTTTTCTCAATTGTTTTGTTTGAAAGAAGTTGATGTGTGAATGAGTGAAATGCAAGGAGTAATAAAGAGAAATGGAGCCATTAATCCCAACAGAGAAAATACCTCTTTAGTTAAAAATCTCTCACATTATCTGTGACTATGGGACAACTGTCTGCATGAGAGAGCTACTGCTCTGGATTTGTGCTAGCCCTCAGTGTGCTGCCGTGGAAGACAGCATCCCAGCAAACTGGGAGCAGTGTTCAATAAGTGGGGTCTGCCCACTCCCAGTGAAGAGAACTGGTCATTTCCTACACAAAAGTCTGCAGTGAAAAGTGTAGGTATCTCCAAAGCTTTTTATGATCAAGCAGTATTTGTGTTGCTTTTGCTAAAGCAGTCCATATTTCCCCTGTGGAGCAATGCATTCATATCTGTGCACCAATCACCATTTTAGTTTCTCCTCTCAAGCCTACTTGGTAGCACTGGTGTAACCAAACCCAGCTTGCGATGCAATGAAATGTTTTGTTTTCAAATAGCTTTGAAAGACAGGAAGGTTTGTTCATTTTTTCCAGAGACATTGATCCACTCCATTCTTCCACTGAGCTAAAGCCTTCAAATACTGTGGTTTATGGGAAAACCACCTTGTCCTTAGTGTTATAACTGCTGGCTCTTTAATGCCCACTCCTTCCATGGATGGTGCTAGTTGCAAAACACTTTTGATATTCAGCAGCAGAGCCATGATCTGAGCATCGTATTAGTGCTCAGTGGTATTTGCTGTAGTGGAATGCTGCTCACCTTCCCACAGCCTCATGGCTATGCGTTCATCTTCATCTCATACCAGGGGATTTGCTAATCTTCACGTGAGCAAGAGTCAGCTGAGCAGTCTCATGCATTTTCAATTAAGCCATAAGGCACAATGCTTGAAGTAAAGCAAGGAAATGCCTGACCCTGAAGATGTTTATTTAAAAGCATGAGAGGAGAATCCAGCTCTTGTGGTGAGATCAGGAGACTGCCTGTGCTTTGGGCTCCCCTTGGAAGTGATGGCACCCAAAGGAGTGCTATGCCCATGTGGGATCTCAGAGCTCCCACCATGTGCTTAGGGGCTGGGAGATGCCCTCCACTAAACCAAGGATAACGGTGTAAATGCTACACAGGGGATAAGCTTTAACCCTGTGCACTGACCATCTCCTCACCCCCAGCTCTGTCTCGCTTAGGGAGACATCAGCCGGCTTTTGTTTGCAGGTGAAGGAGGACACAGTATCTGTTTTATCAGACAAAACAATGCAGAATACAGCAGGTATGGTTCCAGCTACTAATTTTTCTTATTTGATCAAATAATTTATTCCAAACCACTCGGGTGGAAATATGGTTTGAAGAGCTGGTGAATCATACAAGTACCGAAGGACCGGCCACCACTTTTTGACAGTGTTTGGTCAAAGGAGAGCTGTGTTACTCTAAAGAGATGGCAAAACTTTGGGCTTTGAGAGGGATTCAGGATGGGGCTCACACAGGCGGGGTGGGGTTGGATGCTGGTCCCTGTGGGACTGCTCGTGGTCCCCAGTGGTCCCCCACCCCAGGCAGGAGTGCTACTGGGCCACAGCGCGGTGAGCCAGACATGACACCTCTGTCCTGCCCAACAGATAGCTGAGTCTACGCGGGAATCCTGGACCCACACTTATAGGGCAGGACCCCACTGAGCTGGGTCCTGGTAAGAGGGGAATGCGAGAGGAGAAAGAAGGAGAAAGAAGAGAAAAGGAGCCATCAAGATTATCTTTCCCTTCCTTCCTGTGGTGATGCAAGCACTAATTTTCTCAAATGAGGAAAAATAGTCACAGCACCTGTCTAAGAATTTGAATTTACCACCAAGTTTCCTCTGTGCATTAAAAATAAAGCAAAAAATCCAACAAATCCAACCCATAGTAAATTTGAATACTGAATTGTAATGTTTGCTTGGTTGCTATTTCATAGTAGCAACCAACATGTTAATCACTAGTATATAATTAGATGTCATTTTAGAGCAATTCAAAATCAAACAAAATCTCAACATGCTCTGAACATGTTGTGGAAGTTTACATTACAATTAATTTATGATTATCCAAATGTGCATTCAGTGATCTTAAGTCTTCCTTCATATATTACAAAGAAAAAAGACAACTTCTCTTCATACACATCCCCCAATTCCAGAAGGCTCCTAGAGAGAAGGATCTCCTTTAAATAAATGTATTATATAAATTCTATTTAAATAGCTAAGCATGAGATTAAGACATGAGATGAATTTGATAAACTAGCGCCTGTGTATACTTGGACCTGTCTGACTTCTTTTTCTTCATTTTTAGTTTCTGTAATCATTTGATTTTTCTTTGTGGTCTCTACAGCAGACATAAAATTAAGGGAGAACGGAATTATTTCATTTCACCCCAACCCACTAGTGCAATGAGTTAATTTCATCACATCTTCCTGAAGGTGAAAAGAAGTGCACATCCTTTTGTCCCAACAGTGAGCCAGTGCCACAAACTGCTGAGCGTTCCCAGCCCTATCAAAATAAAAGGAACAAGGATGCTGAGTGAGTCATGGGAAATGCTGGATGCATTAGCAGGTACAGACAATATGCTGAATTATGATCATATAATAACACTCAAGCTGTTGTGTCAGGACACAGACACAGTAAGCATAGTAAGTCAAGTTCTAAAAGCAGTCATGCTCCTGTCCTTTTTTGAAAAGGGATAATGTACATAAAAAGGTTAACAAATTGCAACAGTTTACTCAGATGCATGCAGAATAGAGAAAACCTTACTACTTCTGTTATATTGGTCTGCCAGCTGACGTCTAGTCTTCCTCTCAGTGTATGTATATCTCATACATGCAAACACAGAACAGGGAGGAAGGTTAGTTTGGGTATGAAGGCAGAAAGTTGTTTTATGCTTTAATTGCCTGTAATGAGCATAGCAAATGCTGAAAGATGCAAGGAAAAGTCTTGTCCAACAGTATAGTTCTTTATTACCTTAGGAGCCCATCGTCCTAACTATTTCAAGGATGTTGTTAACAGAGGAAGGCATATTTTTATTTAACATATTTATTAATGAGCTAAAGAAAGAAAGAAGTAAACACACTAATTACATTTGCAAATGACAGTACAATAGTAGCTATTGCTAACATCACTGAGGACAGAAGTAACAGAGGAATAAAATGGGTAAGAATAAAAGATTTAACCTGAAGAAATGAAAATACAGGTCTGAAGGCAAAGACACTCAGTGCTTAGACAAGGAGAGGCAGAGAGGAAGGTGGAAGTGGTAAAGGCAGGGGGCCAGGTCAGTGGTCAGGGCGCAGCCCTGGGGCCAGGGGGTGTGAGTGTGTTCTGGGGCCCCAGTGGGCATGCATGGGGGAGAGCATGGGAAATGCCATTTTTCTATTTTTATTTTTCTTTCTGTATTGGAAGGCCCATGTCTGGAATGCAGAGGTGGGCAATAGGACCAGCATGGATGGCATGCAAGGGTGCAGGCAGGATGTCCTCCAGCTATGCCCAGCCCTGCTGCAGCCAGGTGCTGGGAATGAGCCCAGCCCTAGGTGTTGGCAATGCCTAGCCCCAACTAAAACAGGGTGAGGCCCTGCAGAGACTGTTTACAAGGAGATGTGTTCACAAGGCTGTGCTCTGTGAAGATGGTGGCACAGGGGCTGCTTCTGGCTGTGATTCTTTGTGGAGGGAGCACTGATGTAGCGAATATTTTGTTGGCATCACTGGTAAGTGCCTAAACACCAAGAAGGAAGAGAGAGGAGAAATGATCTGAAAGAGTCTAGGAGCAGTGAGATAAAATGGAGTGGAGACAAACTTCTCCAGGGTGGTTCTAAGCTCTTTAATAAGCTTCCAGGGGAGCTGATGGATGTGCAGTCACTCTGGTGACTTAAAATTGGACTGGATGCAACAGGGGACGTGCTGGGAGTTGGAGGGGTGGGAGTCCCCAGGCACCAGCAGGGTACAAGGCCCTGGCTGCTTGCTGCAGGAGTGTGCAGGGGCTGGATGCTCCTCACCTGCCCCTGCTTGGCCTGTGGCAAACATGGCTCCCTGCCCGAGCCTGGCAGCTTCTGGCCACTGCTGCTTAATTTCACAAAAGCTACAAGCTGTAATTAGTTAAGGGCTACCTAATGAGTTGTAATTCAGGAAGCAACCACAGTGTTGTCATCCTTACCCTGGTAACGATTTTAAAAAGAAGAAAAGAAACCTTCCCCTGGAGCACGAGTAACCTGGTAGAACTCCTTTCCCAGCGCACTCCCGGATATGTTCAAATCACAGCTTCCCTATTTTAAGTTGTGGTTGGGAGTTGTACTGAAAGGGAGCAGACTTGTTGTCCTGAAGTACTCTCCCACGCCCAGCAGTGGGGACAGCGTGTGCCGACCTAAAGTTAGGCGCTGTGACAGGCTGTGGCGGAGCTGTGCATGTCAGCTCTCCATTGCTCGGCTGTGGAGGCGACAAGGAGCATGCACCTCCATGTCCCTGCGTGAGTTATGACAATAACAGTTCGTGCTAATGCCAATCATAGCAGTGACTTTTGCTGTAGTGTTACTTGCACAGTGGCAATTGAATTGAAACTGCCACATCAGTTCGCATTAGGCCGCTTAGCAGCTGATGGCGTTCCTCAGCACGGTGCAGGGGAGGAGTGTGGCTCTGGGGCAGCCTCTCAGAAGCTGGCTTTCCAGCTGGGATGGGGAGCACCTCTGCTCAGATACAAAAGTTTCAAGTGGCTGTTCAGGAAACAACTTCCTTAGAAATTTCAAACATAAACCAGATTTTTTTTTTTTTTTTAAAAGGGGATGTGGTGGCAGCAGCCTGAGTGCTCCTGCACCAGGCTGCAGGGGTGGCGCTGAGCTCCCTGGGGCCGAGCTGCTGTGGGATGGGGCTGTCCCCAGTGTTCTGATGCCACCTGCAGCAGGTAGTTGGGAGGTCACTGCCTGTGGCTTGGAAGTGCCTGGTTTGGGGACAGACGAGTTGTGCGGAAGGGCATTGGTGTCTGGTTACCTATGGCCTGGCTTCTCCACTGCCTATGGGGATTAATGTGATATCCCTGCTCCTTTACCTTGCAGTATCTGAGATGCTGATGTGAGCAGCATAAATCCACTTTTTAGTGATGCAAGTTAGCCAAGTGGCTTTTCTTGAGATGCAGAATTGTTCTAGAGCTTCTTTTGACTGACTGGAGTTTAAAAAAGACTTCATCTTTAAAAATCCAATTTTACAAACAGTTAGTCTTTAATGTGGACTGCTGCCTTTTAGTAATTTTGGGGAAAAATTAATGACTGATATATTTAATTTTCAGACACAACTACTGCATGTTTAAAGCATCTTTTTCATAATTTTTATTGTGGACAATATAGGTTGAATACTGCAGAGAGTATTGCTCTTCCAGGCTTGTAAGATTAAAATCATAGTATTTCTGAAGGGGCTGTTAAAGTGTCAGTGAAGCTATCTGTTACTGTGTGGCTCTGTACTAATTCAGTGCATATATATTTAAATATCAGTACAACAGCTTGTTTTCCAGCTAGACAGTTCCAAATCTAATGTTAGCATTCTTACAGACCTCAAAAGAGGAGCTGAGCATGCTTAGCTTTCATTTTACTTCTTTGCTCTTTAGCCGTGTTTAAAGACTTTGGATCTGCATAGTGTGACTTGAAACTAATGTGTAATTAATGTGCAGCCAGATCTGCAGTGGCTCCAGGGTATGGGTACCTTGATTTTGCTTCTCTTCACAGGACCTACTTTCTTTGAATCCCTTTACATCCACATCTCTCACTTATGTGGGTTAGTGTGTATCTAAGCTGTGAATAATAGTTGAATTCATTCCTGCGTGTGCAGTGCTGTATTCCTCTAAAGCAGATCATTATTCTGTATGGAATAAATAGTGTTATCCAGTTGATATGCTTTAAGGCTAATGAACCAAAGTCTACCACCTAAGGAGCCAGATAACAAGACGTGTTTCTCCACTGGTTTCTTCTGATATATTAATTAATGAAAATCAAGTTTCTGAGATGGAAACACGTCTATAACCCCTATTTGTTTTTGGCAATTTTCTTCACAGTTACCCCTTAACATTCCCTAATGTGCCTGGGAGACCATTGTGCCCACTCACCTGGCTTACAGAGTGCCTCTGTGTGCTCTGGCAGATGGGGTGAGTAAGGGGGCCCTGAAAAGCTGTGGTGGGAGCACTGCTGACCTGTGTGCTGCCTGTGGCAGTGCCCAAGGCGTGGGCAGGGCAGTGCTCCTGAGGAGCTAAAATTTTCCCCCATGGAGATGGATGGAGGTATAGGTGGGAGAAAGGAGCTGAGGACAGGCTGTGGGAGGCAGAATGAGGTGCTTCTCAGCATCCACATACTGGGGCTGTATCCTTGTGGTGTAAGAGGAGACCTGCCAGTACCGCCTGGTTCCTCCTGTAGCCATGAAGGTGAGGGCTTCGTGCTTCTGAACCTGGTTCTTCTGTCTGTGATTCTGATGAGAGTCCTTCAAATTTCAAACATCAAACACTGGTAAAACTTGACTAGAAAGTGTGAGATTAACTGGAAAGATGGAAGTGAGCTATCTTCTTGCTTCTTATTTTTTGTTGTTCCTTTAGGGTATATTGACAGAAGGAAAAGGTTCCTTCAACAGTGGGTTGGACAGCTACCTCTTTAAAATAACAGGTCTCAGACTTGGGCGTTAGGTAGGTCAAGGCTGTGGGGGCACCTGAACCCCAGGGTCTGGTGGCTTTTACTTGGAGAGGGAGCAAAAGGATGTCTGTGGCTCAAAAGGATGGAGTGTACGCGGCATGCTTTCTCCAGAATAAATGGCTACCAAAGCTGGTCATGATGGGAAAATCAGAGAAAGTCATTAGCATTTTTTTCCTGTATGTTTTCCTAGCCTGAAGAGTTTCCTGACCCACTCTTCTCTGGAAGCCTGCTCTTTCTTTTTAAAGATCACCTCAGTTCTAGGGGGTCTTCTGACCTGGGGCATGCTCCAGCAGAGATACCTGCAATACTCCTTGGTGCTTGTGTTGCCCTGTAGCATTCTACTTTGTGTTGTAAGCTATTCCCTCTGGAGTCCAAGTACTGAGAGTTATTATATCTTTAAAGGCCTGTAGAGTTTGAGGAAAAGTAATTGGTTTGATGCTCCAAATCTCTTGGTGGGATTATGTGAGAAAAAAGCTCTTCAGCTTAATTTTCTACCTATGTTTGGAGCTGTTGGCATGAATTCAGCCTCTACCATAAACCCACAAGCTCCTCAAGTGTGTGCAGCTGTGTTCCTACAGCAAATCCAGTGAGTCCTATGGCTATCCCAACTAGATCTCAGACTTCTCCCTGCAGAAAGGATGTGATAAGTACATGACAAGCGTGTTTTTAACCTGTACTAGCAAGATGCTTAATTGTGGCTTTGTTAACATAAATGCTAATTAGTGCTGTGCGTTGTCCAGGCTTTGTGTTTTCTTGTTTATTAAACTACAAAAGTTTGTTTTGTTTCATGCTGCAAACCTTGCAGGTTCACCAACCTTAGGTTTGGCATCCACTGAGAGATGCTTCATATACTTTAACTTCCTTGGAATTCTTTCTACTTCTAATGACCATGTATTAAGATTCTCACCTGTCAGCGCTCAGGTTCTTTCCACTGGTTCTGACTCTGTTTGCCTCTGTTTCTGCAGTTGCTGCTTTTTCTGCATTAGGCATTTTCTCTTCTTGCTGTAGGGCCATCATAACTGCCTTATACTTTTGGTGCTGGCCACAAAGAAAGACTTCTGAGATCAAACGTGCTTTTCAGTAGGTGGAGAAACTGAGGCCCTAGTAAAAAAGTTTCTTCTTGATGGTTTTACATGAGCCATGTGCTGCAGTCAAATGTTACCATCCTGCAAAATCTTCGGGCTAGTGCACCAAGCAAAGCAGTTGCTCTGTGGGGACAAGGCTGATCAATGCCACAGTGTGGGTCTTCTGACGAGTCACTGCAGAGCACTTCCTGAGGACAAACTGCTGCTCAGCTGAAGCAGGAGTGAGCTAAAATCCAATTTAGACATCCTTTACTGTTCTGAAATGTCACTTCTCTTGTCTAAGTGCTTTGCCAAGAGCTTCAGTTCTTTCTTCCTGTTTCCCTTCTAACGTGAATTTCACTGGATGGTTTTGTTTGATTGGTGGCACATTTGTTTTTCCAGGTTTTTGTGCTAAATGACTTGCAAACTAATTATTCAAAGACTAGTTGCTAAGAGTGGAATCATGTGGACCTCCCAAGCCCATCACATCCTGGAGCTTAACACTGAAAGTGTTCAGTTCATTGCTAAATCCAGTGAATAATGTCTAAGATCCCACCTTACAATTCCAGGTAGGAGAGATCAAGCAAATCCAGGTTAAATATGCTCCTTGTTCTGAGAGTGCCTCTGGACCTTCGCTAAACTACCTTCAAAGGGAACTATTCTCCTCGGGGGTCTAAACCAGCCTGTTTTTCCAGTGGGTTATTGATTGAAGATGAAGTAGGACTGATCCCTGTGGCTACAGAGCTGAGCTGATCTTCACATCTGATGATATTGACAGGAATTTTGAATAAATCCAAGACAATGTAGGTACTCCAGTAAAAACATGGTTGGCCTGTTTCCAGACACTTTCCTGGCTTTTTATTAGACCTGAGCAGGTGAAATCCTCAATTTCTTGAGGAATCAAGTTATTCTTCAATGTTCTTCAGCTGTTAAATCTAATCACTTTTTGAAGTGATAAATATGTAAGGGCTGGATCTTCTACCACATGAGAAATCACTGATCCATTAGTTCAGATATTGGTACTGGAAGTAACATGCAACTTTCTGCTTCTGACTTCCATTAAAGATGGCCAAATTGTATTAGATAATAATCTATAGTTAGGCCAGTTTTTAGTAATCTTTGTTGAAATGGGTTCAATCTGGTTTACAAATGAGAAGTGTTCTTTTTTTTATAGGCTGCAAGTTTTCCACTGTCCAACAATACTTGAATCAATTCAATCCAGTAATGTATTGCACGTGCTTCATATTTAGCTTTAGCCTTAAATGATGGTCTCTGGGCTTTCTGTTCTTCCCTGTACATAGCATGTGTCCTGCAAGTGTCTGTGTGGCAATGCAGCCATGAGGGCTTTCTGATGCCCTTGTGAACCTCTGCAATAATGTCCTTAGGACCTGAGGTCTGCTTAATGCACCCATGTTTCAGTTAATTGCTAGTACTCAACAGAAGCTGCTCATAACTATGGCTTTCATTACACCCTAGCAGCTGAGTAAGCCCATGACATGTACATTATTAGACTACAAAACTCTACTTAACACTAGCATTTGCCTACAATAGATATTCTTTCCATACCTAAATATGCTCATACAGAGCACTTGTCAGGCTGCTCTAAATACTGAATCCTTTCAGCAGTGACGCAGATCTTTTGATACTACTCTTCAGCTGGTCTTAATTACTACTCAGAGTCCAATTTCAAGGTCTCCTTAGGTGTTGGCATTAGCTAATATTTCAGTAAGTAAGGCAAAAGATAACACTGTCAGTCTCATTTGGCTTTCAAGTCAGTATCTCTCTTTTTCCCTGCAGAATGCAGTAGGGCTAAAACCTTCTTGTTTAGCTTAGGGCAAAACACACCCTGCAAAAGCTGAAATAATCTAATTTTTTCAATGAAAGTCAGTGCCAGTCAAAGAAGCTCTTACATACTTAGGATACATCAAAAATGTACAAATATTGGTAACCCTAGCTTATCATGTACAAGATTATGAAAGAAAACCAAATTAAGGGAAGATATTCAGAAAGTCTTTGAAATAATGAAGCAACAGTGAATGCTTCTTCATTTGAATGTTCTTGAGTCACTGAAAATGAAGAAATTGTTTCATGGGGTGAGTTTCTTAGATTTTAACACATTAATATTGATGCTGCTCAATTGTCTATCTTATAACTAGCCTCTTAAAACTGTGTGGGTCCCTTTTTAGCAGGGATAATAAATACAAAAGTAGCCGGGGAGAGAAGCTAAATACCAGTGCTACATGCAACTTCATCAAAAAACAGAAAGAAGGTGCTCAAGTACTGGATCTCTTCTTCCTCCCAGGAAAGAGTTAACACAAAGAAATAAAATCAGATATGTGTAGCCTCCAGACGTCCATTAAAGTGCAGAATGCTGTTTTCTATCACAGATTATATGCCAGATGTTCAAACTATCTCTAATCATTGCAGATGTAATGGAGTAGAATGTTGCAGTTTGTGAGTTTACTGGCATTAATTCTGTATACTGCACAAGGGAAAAGATTTTAAATATATAATTATATCTCATTAATACTCAGGTTTTATTTCCTTTCAATGGAACAGGACTTATTAAAGCAACCATTTACCGCATGTTTTCTTTTAGTATTTGGCCCCAGCATAATCCTGTGTGCATTGTACGTGTAAATATGTACTAACCTGAGTATATAGAAATACACAGTACTGTATATAATTCCACTGGTACAACCCCCCAGTTTTTATATGCATGAGATGTTTTTATAATGTAAATTGACAAGGAAAAAATCTTCCTCATACAGTACTGTTTTAACCACATGCTATCTTACTTCTTATGGAGAAGAACTG
>VXAV01004490.1:297930-322820 GCA_013399715.1 Alectura lathami
TAAAAGGATGCTTGGCTCTTAAAAATCCAATTTTCTTGAAGCTGTGTTTGTAGGTAGCATTTGCAGGTGCCTTGACTGAGCCACCCAGGGCTAAAACCATTGTTTTCCCTTTCTTGGCTTATTTATATGTAAGAGCATTTAACTTATAGGCACTGCTTTTCCTGTAGTTGTCGTGATCCTATGACTGCTTAATTAAGTGTATGCTCAATTTTTTATAACTTATTCAGGAAAGTTTCTCATTTGATTAAAATTAAGCATATGAATGTTGCATATCTGGGGTTCTAATTAGTTTTCTTGGCTGCCTTTTTTTTTTTTTTTTTAATAAACCATGAAGGGAATGAATGAAGACAAAGGAAAACTATATCTGTAAATGTAGTTTGGGGCTTAGCAATGGCATCTGACATGGTTCATACTTCGCTAAGACTAAAAAAAAATCAAGTCAACACATTTTAAACTGCTTAAGGATTTAAAAACTTCAGGGCAGAACAAGGTAACTGCTTCAGACTTTGCTGTAAGGATTTAAAGCCTGATTCAAATCCTGTTGAAGTCAATGGAAATCTTTTAGCTGGTTTTGCTGGGCTTTGGATAGGGCCTGTATAGCAAACAAGAGCCTTAGCTGCATTAACAAGTTAATGTCCCTAAATCTGTTCCAGACTTGAAGTGGTTTAAGGTCTTATGGTGTGTTTCAGGTACTGAGGTGTAATTCAGAGCAGCTAAACTCTTGCATTAGATGTGGATTTTCTACCAGTACTCCTTGCAGCACCAAAGCCTTTGCACATTCATCAGGCCTGCTCTAACTCATGCATTTCTCTGGACTGAGGTCTCTGCACAGCCAGTTTCTCCCCATGTGTTTAAGCCCTGATGAGCCACAATTGCATGCAGTTGGGCAGCTGAGGGAGCAACACAAGAAACTTCTATGGCCTCTGCTAGGGTAGGTGGTGTGGGAGGATGTCTTGGCACGTGCGTGGCTGTGTGAAGATTCACGCACATGCGGGCTGTGGAGAAAAAAAGCACCAAAGCCTTATGAATAAAAGCCTACTTGGTTGACTGGCTGGCTTCAGTGCCATAGAGGAACATCCCCTCCATGGGGAGAGGGCTGGAGCAATGTAGGCAGGAGGCTGTCCTTCATCTCCACTGCTGCAACCTTCTCCGCAGGTTCCCTTGGGTCTGAACTCCAGGTCTTGGCAGCAGGTCCTTGGCAGTGGGGAGCTTCAGGCTCCCTTTCCTTCAGCATAGACTGATGCAAGGATATACTTCCTCTGTTTCGTGTTGCTGGCTCTGCCACCCCACTGCTGAAGTTTCACCATGTCTCTTTTCTTATTTAATCTGATCTCCCTGAAGACTGCCTCTAGTCACAAATTTAAGGATTGTGTTCTCAGTGACCGGCACAGAATATAAGAGGACCCTTTTGCAGCCTTTGATTACATGCTGTTTTTCCCTGTCTGGGTAATTGTTGAGGAGTGAGCCAGAAAGATGTTCTGATTAATTAGATATGGTATTTTAGGAAGCTTCAGCCTGGTAAAGTATGGACTAGAATCCAGATTTCCCACTTAAACACTCTGACCCTACCCTGAACTTCACACTTGCTGTTTGAGTGTTTGTTTATGCTGGAATTTGCTACAGGAGGTCTTATTAGCTGATGGTCAAGACTTTATTTTTCAATGGATCATTAACTTGTTACATACTCAAGGAGTGTGTTGATGCATCTTTGCATCCTATTTTTTCCTCCCATTTCTCTGCCTGCCCTGTATGCCTATAATGTGAACCTGCTTAGAGACCTTACAGATTTCCTCCCATTCAGGAGGGGGAAAAAAAAAAAAATAGGCAGAGATAAAAACAGGGAAGCAGCAGCAGTATAAGTGGAAACATATCCTTTAATCATGGTAATGGAGCAGATGCTTCAATTGCAACAGCAGCAGGTCCAGTAAGTGCTGCATCTCCTTCTTTCATCCCCCTCTAACCAGAGCTGCTAGCAACATGCCATCTTTCCTCCTCAGGATTTTGCTTCCAGTAGCATCTGCTGTGCCTCTTTCTCATACATGCTGCAACATATGTAGCTGCATCACAAGAAGCAGCCAAGACATACACTAAGGTAATTTCTATTAATGATTTGTACTTGCTTAGTGGATAAAATCCCTATCTGTAGGCCTGATTCATCACAGCTGCTTTGAGCTAGTCGTGTGTGCGGAGGAAGCACTGCGAGAACAGACGGGTGATTACTGAGTAACCCAGGACTAACAACTGAGCAGGAGTGCTTGAATTAAGAGAAATAACTTCAGTGAGGGTAATGATAAGATCACAGCTTTGCATTTGTAGTAAAAGATGGTGGCTGTCAGCCTTCCTTGTGAAATTCTTCTCTCTGTTCTCACTGGCTTTGTTGACAGAATCAGTTCTCATATTGGAAATTTCTGATTTCCAGAAGCATGTTTACGTATTTTTGCACAGATTAGGAAAAAGAAAATAGAGGGGAAGAACTCACCTCTGGGGGTATATTCAAGTTAAACTGAATCTCAGAACTGCGCTCCTGTGTCCATCATAAGTTTGCCTCCAGTAACCCAGATGCTGGCAGTGGTGGAGAACACATTTCCTCATCTCTTGAACTGGTGTATTTTACTCTGCTCAGCCTCTGCTCAACAAACGACAAATGCGTGAATGAAGTGGTTGGCAGTGCTTGGCACCTCCTGGGAGCCCCATGTCACTGTCCCTGGGCTGCAGGGGCAGTCAGCTTCAGGGAGCCTGCAGGATCAGGCCCCAGGAATACGGTGTTGGAGCTAATATGCAAATTCTAGGTAGTGCAAACACCAACACAGTCAATTACACACAGCAAAAACATACACCACAGCCAGGAAGCCATATGATAGATATCATGTTGTGACTATGTTGTGGGACTTTCATCTTTATTGGCAAACATTTCAGGCAGCAGTTCAGATTTACATAGAATCGCATATGTGCTTAAGAAAGCATTTCATCTCCCGCTTTCTTTACTGAGCTGCAGTTACTAATACCCTGCTACCAGTAAGTAATTAAGATATCTCAGTGCTCTTCAGATAATCACTCAAAATGTCTTTGGTTTTCCAGACACCATTTAAACTCCTTCAAGTTGTAAAACTGGGATGGGAATTTCAGGCAGTGAGGATTCTGCTTCACTTGAAGTTGAAACTGTCTCTCTTTTTGGTGTTTTGTTGTTCTTGGTTCTCGCAAGAGCCTAGCGGAAATTCTGCAAAAGGGAAGTTTATTGTATTGGAAGAAAACTTCAAACATTTAACTTGGAAAGGCTTCAAAAGCAGGAGATATATTCAGTGTGTTGTATTAAGAATGTTTCTGATTTCTTTTGTCATGTAACAAAATGTTATGTCGCATTTTTCCAGCCTTTTATAATTAATTACTAATAATTCCTTAATTACTTCTGTAAACTTCTACAAAACTCTTCTGACATGGGATTTTTCAAAGGGACCAAAAGGGGATTGGTTGTTAAGGAAAACCAGGCTCTGAATAATAATCCTAAACTGTCAGTATTATGTAGTCTCATGATCATTTAAACTCACTAGCAAATAGAGTAGTATATCTTAAAATACTGTGTACATTATCTGTTCATTATATATCAAACTTTTAGCTCAGCTGCTTTTTCATTTTCTTTTCTCTACGGTTTGGTCTGGTCTTTTCAAAAGAAAATGTTTATGAACACTCTACTTGTTAAGATACTCAGCACCTAATGAACGTGGATAAGGCCAGCAACCCCACTGTATTATGGAGATTGTATCAGAAAAGCTTTCCCAAATACCACATATATCATTTCAAAAATCTTCCACAAGAATCCTTCGAAATGAGCAGTATTTAAGTATTTTAACAAAGCAATCAAAGCATGTAGCACTTGAATTTATGTTACATTAAAACTCCCTGATTGTGCAATAATAAAAGATGAATGTGGATTTATATTGTATGCAAATTGATTAATTTTTTCATAGCATTGCTCAAAAAAAAGTACGGGGTGGAATCACAATGGTTATCTCCTAGCACTGGAAGGCAAACAACAGAACAGTTCATACACCATCCATGTGCAGGCATAATGTATACGGCCATCTTTCATCTCAGTTTTAATATGTGCTATATCAATAGCAGTAGCAAAAATACTCAAGAACAAAAATACTCAAGAACTGCAGTTAGAAGCCACCAGATAGGACTGTCACTGCAGTGCTGCTGAAAGACATGCTCTGAGATGCTGCTTTGCAGATCCTTGGCATTCCTCAACAGCTGCTGCTGCAAAGTGCGAGCTTCTGTTTTGTGATGCTTCATCTTGAAGGATAAGCCCATTCCCAGGATGACCTGTGGGGAAAATAGATAAGACATCTTGTCCTAATGGTTCAAGAAAATATGGTCTTTACAGCTGCAACATCTGTAATCATGGAAAAAACACACTGCAAAGAACACAGCCTGGTGGAAGCCTAAGCCTGTTAGGCACAGAATGAGTTACCGTGCCAAAATGTGTGCATTTAAATAGCAAGGATCACTAGCAGCAAATATTTTTAACAAAATGGTTTGTTGCAAATAGAGGGCACTGGGGCTCCTCAGGTGTCCTGAGATATGGATTAGATTATGTTTGCAAACTTCTTTTCTAGTTGATTGTACTGATCAGAGTGGTGGATCTGGACAGAAAGAGGTAGCCCTTCTCTGTGTGAGGAGGGTATATTGGCTGTGAGAGCTGGAGTAGGATTAAAGAGAGGCATTTGCATTTACACAGCTAAGTGATCTCGGTGAGCCATCTCCCAGTTCAGTAAATCATTTAGCAGTGCATCTGAATGTTGCTCCAAATAGGATGCAAGTGTTTATTCCCATCAGCCATTGTGTGAATTCAGACCATTTCTCAAACCTGTCTTCAGTTACATTATGAATTCCTCAGATTGGAACTATCAGTTTCTAATGTTTTCCCACCTTGCACAGAGGTCCCCTGCTCTTCTGTTTCTCTGGTTAGAAATAAGAAACAACAGAGTTAAGGCATGTCTAAAGCCTTAGTGGTGTGTTATTCTTCAGTGCCTTTGTTTTGTTTCACACTTCCTATATGGAAGGGGAAGCTGAAATTAGCAAAAACGCACCTCAATAGACACTGCTGATGGCTCTGTGCTTTGAAGCGTGGGGCATGTCTTTGCTTTGGCACTACCCGCACCCGCTGGCTGCCTGACCGCATTGTGTTGGAGCAGTTGGGTGTTCTGCTGGAACTGGCTCGTGTGCACGGTGTGTGTGGCTGTATGCGCTTAGCCAGGTGAACGCTGACCATGGAGTTGTTCATGGCCCAGTTGAGTTGGCCCAGCAAGCCACAGAAAGTTTTCTTCTTAAAAAAAAAGAAAAAAAACCTGATCTCCCCAGTTAATTACTAATTGTGATCATTTATGCAAAGTATTATAGGGAATTTTTATAGTGACGTTCTTATTATTTGCTTTTTTTTTAAGAGCAGTAAATTCACATTCGTTCACACAGCACAATGCTTTTTTTGTCATAAAATAAATAACTCAGCAAAATATCAGCATTACAAAGTGATATTATTTTTCCTTTGAAGGCTCACTTTACACAGGATGTCATACTGGAGACAGTGCTGCTTTCATATAATATTTTTTTTCTCCCACATCTTTCATTCCATTTTGGCTAAAGGTAATGGAACGGCATGTTAATACCTCTATTACTGGCCTTTTTGTATTTCATCTGCCAATCTGTGTACTCTTCCAGTGAGTGACAGCAGAGGACATGATAGGCATGTTTAGAGGAGCAGGTGGTCTGAGGGAGGCTATTGCGTGCTGCTTTTCACCCTTCACCAAAACACAAGGGGGAAGGTGTGCCATGAATTTCAGCCTTGTGCAAACTGCAGGACCTGTTGGAGGTAGCTCCCTTCCCTTCCTTCCTGACCCACTGCTTTTTGGGCTGTAGTTTCATGCCGAATTCATGCTGAAACACTCTTGACTGGCATGCATCAGCCTGAGGTAGGATTAAACATGCAGGTCAGGGACGAGCCTCCTGTGCACAGCCTGCAGGCAGTGTTTGGCTGCTGCGTCTTGCTAGGAGAAGGTCTCACCTGGGTGTCTGTCCTGCCTGTAGAACAGTGCAAAACACAGATCCCTGAGGCACAGCACTGGCAGCAAGCCTCTCTGGGGCTTGTCATCCAGCTGGGGAGTGCAGGAGCCCACAGGATGTCAGGGCAGCCCCAACCCGCTTAAATTAATCACTTCACAGGAACATACAGTTTACTGCTACAAGACAAATCCACCTGCTGCAGACCCTTCATGTTTGACAGGAAAAGTGTGCTTCTCTTTAGGACTCTAAACAATGAGTTGAGAAGCCTTTATAATTAACACTTTATTAAAAGATCCTAGATAACGAGAGCCATTGTCAGCATGCATGCTGTGTCCTCAGTAGGCGCCTGGGCTACATGTACATCATTTCCTCATACAAATCCTAAAACAGAAAAAAGATCCACTTAACTCATTGATTCCCTGTATGATGTCTTATGTGCTTTAGTACACCTGTGCTGCTTTAGCAGGGTTACAGGCAGATCATTTCATAGCTTTAGTTCTTGTCCTAAAAATAGTTCAAGAAGTGGGAGCCTGGGCTGTGTCCTGAGTGGAAAGTAATGCTAGATGTGTTTGGGTAGAAACAATCCTAATTAATGAAGATTAGGAGCAATTTGGATGGTGTCCCCTGTCTAAGATATACAAAATAAGTGGTCACAGCGGGTTCTGCTTCTGGAGGGTCGCCCCCATGCTCACATCCCTATGCAAGAGCAATTATAGTCAGTCATCTTAGAGAACCAGCTTCTGTGGCAAATAAACATATTTACATGCTGAGAGCTGAAGCCACCACATCAAAGACCCAGCTGAGGTCAGGTGCCTGTTCATTTCAGAAAGGTATACTGGATGCTGTCATCGAGGCTGTGAACACTTTACATCTATAAAACATCACTTATAAAAGCACAGAATCTAACGCTTTCAATTTAAAGTCTAGTAGCAGATTCCTTACTTTCTGGTAGCCTCCCTCCCCCGCTGCCATGCTCACACTCATCCTTTTGCAAGTCAATCAGTGCTCAGCCAAACAGGAAGGATTTTGCCTGTCATTAGCTGAGACCAAAGCCTTCAGCTGGCCAAAGCTGGGTAACTTAGGGTCAAGGCTGTACAGTTTCCCTCAACAAAAAATTAACCATACCACCCCCCTTCGATGCCCCTCATGAATGCAGGAACCACCTGAAATGATGCCAAGTCAATAATACAGATGTGCTGTGAATTTTAGAAAGATTAAGAAAAAAATTGTAGTTGATTGCTCTCAAGTGAGGTGAAGTTTAGAAATATCAAGCGGCTGATGACCTCATGGGAATGGAGTAAAGCCTAAAAGTTATGACATTGCTGTGCATTATTGAATGCTATGCGTGTTTGCTCATCTCTTTAAAAGAGGAAGAGCCATGCAACCCAGAACATCTGCCAGTAGTTGTAAAATTCCTGGAAATGCAAAGAAAAAAGAGAAGTTTTTCTCTAAATGAAACAAAACATAGGAAGTTGCTTCTTTCTGCTAAGTCACTGGTTTCTGTGACTTTTTGATCCATTTCTGAAAGGACTGGCAGCTCAGTTGGTAATTAAACAGTGTCTGGAAGAACACAGGCGTTTTGGAGTGTTTCGAACAGTCTCTCTGTTTTCACCTCTTCTCAGGATTTCTTTGAAGAACCGAAGTCAAAGATGTATTTTCAAAACACATCTTAACTTCATGAGTTTCAGACAGAAAGATCTGGATGGCTTTCATTGTGCAGTGGGTCCTTCATGCAATATAGTGCTTAGGCAAAAACCGTCAGTAAACGTCCTTTAGTTTTCGAATGACTTTGTTGACTCCTTCATTCAGGAGTACAGGATGTCTTACATATCACTGATGCCAAATTTTCTAGGTTAGTTTCTTTTTTTTTAATGAAAAAGGAAAAAACAAGCTGTATTTTAGCTATTACTGTATAGGAGCATGTGAAATCTGAACTATAATTTCAGGACATTGAATTGTAGATTGCAATATATCTCAGAAAAGAAACATCTCCATTTGAAAAATGATTTTCAGTATAATGTGAACACTGTATAACCTTGTTGGTTTAAACAAAATTAATTCCCTTTTCATTTGAAGACACTAGTCATTTAGGATTGAATTCTCAAAAGGTCTAGGGTTGCCCTGTTGCTGCTGCCTGTGAGCTCTGGGATGAACTCATTGACTTCAGTGGTGGCAGAGTTACAGAGCTGCAGCTTTCTGGCGTCTTTCTATCATCCCTGTGTTCGTAGATTTGGACTGGTGGATGTCTGGGGTCTGTGGCGAGCAATACATTGACCTGATCAGTAATCCCTGCAGGTACCACTCGACCCAGTGAAATTCCCTTTTGATGATCCTGCTTTGCTGGGCCACATAGTTTCCACATAGTCTCCATGAGATCTTTAGGGGAAAACCTATTTGGAAGCAAAGGTGGGTAGGTCTCGTGCTAGTCCTGACATTAGAGGAACTTCATTGCTGTCTGAGAGTAATTGTTCCCAAATTTTTTGAATGTAGCCACAGCTGTTTACAGTCACCTGTGGATGTAAATGTCTGGAAACATGCATATTTTGATTTTTCTGAATGTTCTGAAGACTCACTATGAGCATTCTCATTTTTAAACCCTATCTACTGCAATAAGATTTAATTGTACTTGCCAACTTAATTGTACTTGCAAATAATTAAACAAATCCACAAAATGTTTGTATTACACTAATTTACTTCACTTGGCCCTGCAATACTACAACCATAATTACTTGTATATTCCCCTTTCCTATTTTCTAACCTCTTTGTAAATTGTCAATAAGCATTCTGGAGACAGTTGGATTAAAAAAAAAAAAAATCAAGCATTTGTCTGATTAATATTTTAAGACCATAAGGATCAAATCTAAAAATGTGGGATTTTTATCCAGCAAGTTCAATTAACTGATAAAGCTGTACAGTTTATACTTAGAAGCCTTCTTATAATCATTGACTGATAGAAGAATTCTTATATGACAAAATACAACTGCCTATACAGGAACCACAGAACAGGAAGGCAGGTTTTGACTTGTGCTGGGGGATGGCTGTAACGCTAGTGGCCACCTTGTGCAGCTGTCCCTTATGTACTGTCCCCCGGCCTACAGGCACCAGCACGGGGATGTGTGGCAGACTCAGTGCCCACCGGTCCCCCAACTCCTGGTGCTGGGGAGCCTCTGCTGTCATCAGGGGTGGGTGGTGTCAGGTTCATCCCTTCCTTCTGCTGCAGCAACCAAAATGGGCTCTTATTTCTGGCTTACATAATTTCCTCAGTTATTAGGAGGGAAGGAAATACGTAACAGCACGCTGCTTCTGCTCTGGCTTCTGCATTCCTGGGTTTATAGGCAGTTTGCTATGACACTGGCTGCCATGGGGCATGGAGGCTTCTTGTTAGTAACAGGGTAATTCCCCATGGGAGTAGACCCTTTTTGTCTGGAAAGCTAGGCATGAATGGTGAAAAAGGGAAATTGCTTAACTCCTTCCTTGATTTTTGGTCAGGTAACTGTACAGGTGGTTGTCTGACCCTCTGCACAGGGACAAGGTGCATTTAGTGTTTGAAGGCATTAAGCTTCTTCACTTTGTTTCTAAAATGAGGTCCAAAGCCAGCATTTCAGAGAGGTGTCTACACTCATACCCCTGCTGATGTTGATCTGTGGTGTCATAGTCTGTTACCTCAGGAGTATCAGAAAAACTTCCTCTAGTCTTCCTTCTTCCCCATCTCACTTATGCAACATCTTCCTATGGCCATAGCATCCCAAGCAGGCTTAGGAAGAAGATACCCATTCAGTAACCAACTCTTTAGAAGAAGAACTTCTTTGCTGTAGGACCAATATTTCACTTGAAGTAGCTGTTGGGTTCTTGATTCCCCAAGGCCCTATTCCTCCATGTTATACACTGTTAAGTAGCTGTCATGTTCCACCCTGGAAGAGAGTGCATTTCAGTGATGGGTGAACTAATTCTTATTCTTTCTGCTTCATTGATATAATGGGGTGTCATTAATCTTTGTAAAGTCTTTGGAGGTTGTCATATGGGAGATGGTGTCCAAGTGACAAATATTAAATTAATTAGGACTAGCAGCATTCTGTTTATTTAAAAAAAGAAAAATAAAAAAGTTATTAAAAAAAAAAAAACCACCCTGAACTGCATCTGTAGTGGCTATTTATTGGTTTTGTGAGTGGCACTGAAGGATCCGTACAGAGTAGGATCATGTCAGAGAACACTGTGATGATCTGAAAGGTAAAACTATCCTCTGCTGATAAACTTTTACTGCCATCGGTTGAGGAACGGTTATTTCTCCGCACTAAATTCAAAACCATAATCCCTTAGGGAAAAGGCTAGTGCATTAAGGACAGTGCATCCATCAAATGTACCACCCAGTCCCCTTGAGCTTCTTCTTTTGGAATGGCAAGATTTATGGGATTTCTGCCACTTAGTACCTTACAAGAAAAAAAAAAAAAAAAAAAATGTTAAAACAAGACACAAAGCTGCCAAGTTTGGCCTCAGCCCTACCAGGTGTCATGACTTCTGACACAGCCATGAGCCAAAACATCTACCCAGAGCACTCATAACTTCCTCCTGGTTAGGCCAGTCCTGATGTCCTTCCCCTTGGATTTCAAAGAGGATTTACCTGGGTAAGGACACCAACATTTTCTCAGGTACTTTGGAAATACTTGGGAGTATGTCAGTAACGCTGCTAACTGAGAGACAGCTAGCAGGAGCCAGTACTGGTAAAACTCTGCTTGTCCTCTGGCTGGGCTGGAACCAGGTCTCTGGCTGTTGGGACAAGGTGTTGGTGGAGTCTGGTGATCTCCAGAAATAGTCCTGGGCATCTTCTGGGGAAATGCTACTGAATGTCATGGACAACATTAGCTCGGTAACTAGCTTGGTAAACCAAAAGAGTGTTCGAAACAGCTGTAAGTGCTGCTCACAGCCACCCTTCTTGTTGTGGTGTTAAAGAGCTTAAAGGAAAGCTACAATTATTGAAAGTGTGGAGATGGATCTTTTTCACAAAAATGTCTTTGGACATTTCTCTTGACATTTTTTTTTCAGCTCTGAAATTTCATTTCACATATCTTAAGGGAAATCTTTGGTTGTCCAATCAGAATAGAAAAATAAAAGCATGCCTTCAACTTTATTAGCAAGCATAGTATCAGGCAGTAACGCCTTCATTATAGCAATCCGAGTACTTCCTGAATAATTCAGAAGTGCCAAACAGAAGACTTGTTGCTTGGATGTGCTAATGAAAATATCAAGGGAATTAATTAACAGTCAATTATATCAATTTTAGATTTGGACATTGATTATGACGCTAAAAGCAAAATCTACATTCTTTACATAATTCCTTACTTCTGAGTACTATAACTCAGCTTAATAATTCAAAATCAAAACTGTAAGAGAAATACAAATTCAGATCATTTTTCACTCTTTTCCTCTCATTTTCAATATGGTCAATCGAAATGAGATAACAGGCATGGTAGAAACACATATGTACATCTTTTGTAACTAAGATGACAGATTTTACTAGTGTGCTTTGTAGTAACACGCTTTGGGAAATTGAGTTTGAATTCAGAGGATAACAAAAATAAACATACAGTGCGCACATGCATGTATGTATATTTTCAAGTCAAATCTAGAAAAAAGATTATTTTGTATTTTAATACATCAGGTTTCCAAAAAGGAAGTTTCGATTATTTTTTTTTTACACTAGGAAGAGTCAAGCATACCTATAACAGTACTGTAAAACTCCATATGAGCTTTTAAAAAAGATAACATTTTCTGATCTTTGGTATTAGAGGAAAGCATGTCATTGAAATAAGTTTTTGCATGATTTGGCACAAGTTGTCTAGACTGGTTTATGAAAAATGACAGCTAGTAGGAAAGTAATTAAAAATGTATTTTGCTGAAAGCAAAAGTATTTTTGGAATCTATAACAACCATCTTTAATTTGCCAACCATTTCCACAATTATTTTATATTAACTGGAGGATTTCGTATTCTAGAAAATATGTATATTGATAGCTTTCTAGCTTGATCTTCTCACAAACTCTGCTCTCGTAACAAAATTGCAAGAGCTGAAAAAGTGATCAAATAATACATTCAAATCTCTGTGGCATCCTTTATGAATTATTACGATTGACAGTAGATGGTGATAGGGCTCTCTTCCACAGATGGAATATTCCTGTGTTTTGGCTGGAGCCGAAGGAAACATTGCTTTACTTGGAGTTTTTCAGGTTTGAATGTAGTAATGCATTGTCCCCAGCCAAAAAACAAACCAAAAAAAAAGCACAGCTCTGGTAAATAGGAAAATCATAATCTGGACTCAGAGCCATGTATTGTGATAATGACTATTTTCTAATAAGGACGGAGCTGAACTCTTATTGCTAGTGCTGGAGAGCCGTTGGTGTTAATTGGGAAATTATTGCTAATATCAGAATAATTTGGTACCCCTCTGCACTTCATTGAATCCCTCTTCTTGTGCAGCCTAGAGCAGCCAAAACCTTGCTGTAAGTAATTTCAGATAATTCTGAGTGTGAGCAAGCCCAGGGTACAACCCCGCACTAGAAGGCTGATGACTTGGTAACCGATACAGAAAAGTCTCAGCATCACCTAAAACCTGACCTGCTTCTCAGTTTTTTCTTCAAATAAGTAATCGCTGATTGCATAGTAAGCTTTACTCTCCAGAGGCCACTATTTACTTTTGCAGCATTAAGGAAAATTCTGGCATGTGGCTTTGTGGCTGCTGAAAGGATCAGGTAGGGGAACCCAAGGCCCCTTGTCTCCGCATGGTGAGAAACAGAGGTGCTGTGCTGCCTCTGGGCAACCCACTGGCATCTCGGGGTGCAGGAAGTGGGGTGCCCCCACACCTCTGCAGGTCAACATGGTGAAGCACAGCGGCTCGGGACACACTGTTGGGGTGAGGGTTTTCCATGTGCTCATCCAAGCGCGTCCCTTCCCAAGAATGGCATAAGTAATTTGTTCCTATGAGTTTATTATGTTGATGTAAATTTATCATTCTCAGGTTACATTTCTGATTCAGTGCTCTGGATAAGAAATCAAATCTGAAGGACAGCAATAAATGTGTTATTTACTTTAAAGCTGAAGATTAAGTTAAAGTATTAATAACAATAAACTGATGGCTGGAAACATTCTTGATAGTCCATTGATCTGTACCTGCCATTCATAGCTCCCTGGTATTCTTGGTGAGCGTTTTATTTATCATACTGTCATCCTCACATCAAGTATCCATTCCATACTGGATCCATGTTTATAAGTCTGGAACCAGCTTTCTTACGAAGAAATTCAATTATTTCACCATGTTGAGTACTCCTAAAAGCTACAGGACAAGTAATCCTATATACTGTATTTCTTAATATGTATTCCAACTTTGAACTGTAATGAAAACTTCTAATCTTTTACTGTTATCCTCAATATTAGAGCTGTGTTTTTCTCACCTCTCCTCAGCTGAGCAGCCATTTCTTCACTGCCAGAGTCCCAAGGAGTGCAGGGGTCTCGCAGGTGCTGAATCTTCTCTCCTCCATGCCTCTGCCTGTCCTGTCTTGTGGATTTTCACTGCTGCCTCATCTTGGAGTGAAATGTTCTCCATAATTGATATGTACAGACATAGTTAATCCATGCTTATCTTATCCATATGTCTAAGTATCCCAAAACACCAATGATTAGTTTTATGAGGAACAGAAGACAGCTCCCAAACTTTCAGGTTTTTTTAATTTTTTATTTTTTCCCCATGAGCTCAGACAAACAAATCAATGCAGATCACAGCTTTTTGGTGGTGGGTGCCCAAATTCTGCGGTCAGTGGCCTTGTGTCTGCATTGGCTTGGAGGGAAGTTCTGAAATCACTGGAATTATTCCAGGTTTGCATGCATATAGCTGACAGATTTTGTCCTCGATATTCATGATCTTTCCTGTGGCATTAGCTAAACGTGTATAATAATTTATGTTGTCATTTAAATTTAAAAGAGACTTTCCGGGCAGCACTATTTTTCCTGTTAAATCTTGCGAAGCACACCTTGAACTACATTTTAATATGAATAGTTAACTAATGCAGATCACAGGAAAACAGACAGTGTATAATGTGAGAGGAACCAACCAAAAAACCATCCTGGGTTTTACACTAGCTGAAGTTTGTGAATGATTTTCCAGTGCAAAGCATATTGTGCTAATCCAGTTTTGTGTGAAATGTTCTTAGGATAAGCTCCTATCAACTGACCCACTAGTTGTGTGCGATATATACAGCAAGGATATTAGTTATGGATTACCGACATTTCTCCACAAAGCATTTTAAGTCCTGCCAATTGCAAGACAAGGGCTATTATTCTATATTGCCCTCTTTGCCTAAGCCTGGATTAGCAAATGCCCCTCTTTGATTTTCAGCTGCAGAGTCACATTCTGAAGTGCAGATTGTTGGGCAGATGTCCTCAGCGGCACAGGGACAGCACTGCTTGCCGAGGGGAGCAGAACTCGCCCCGGTGCTCCCAGCCTCCTGCCCAGCTTGTGGACTGAAGTCATCTGCCACAGCTGAGACTTCCACCTAGTACTGGAAGCAGTTGAAAGCCAGTTGCTCAGAAGTGCAGTGGGTCGTTAAGTGTCCCAGACTGAAAACCCAGCACAAAACCCACTAGTGAGCCCTGTGATGAAATTTTGCATTCATCCAAATCCCGTTCCTCCCTGAAATTCTTCTTATCTTGCTTTGGCTGAGTTTGAAATTCAACATCAGATGGAATTCTTGTTTAAATATAAACAGCCTTGCTGGGGAGCGGAGCTGGCAGCAGTGGGGGCAGCCAGAGAGGTGGGGAGCAGGCATCAGTGGCACCTTCCCCTTTATGTCTGCACCAGGCAGGAGGCCATGTGCTGGTGGTGCCCCCACCTGCAGGCGCTGCGGGTGCTGGGTGCTTCCTTGCCAGGGCCCTGGGCAAGGAACAATTGTTGGTGTCTGGATCTCCTCCACCATCCCCAGCCCCTATGTGTGCAGTTCTTATTTTTCCATTTCAGCTTCTCCCCGCCTTCCTCTCCTACCTCATTGGAGTCATTAATGAGGGTGTAAGCCATCCCCTTAGCAGACAGCCGTACATTTTGGGCTTGATGACCCTGATCCTCCTCATGCTCAGCCTATCTCCTTTCAATTGTTTCATCAGCAGCGTGACTGCCGGCTCGCACCTGACAAGTGACAAGTCTCAGGCTCCTGCTGACTAGATAATCAAAGTCTTGTCAGAGCTGTCAATACCCTGCAGATAGGAGAGGACAAAGAGAGGAAAGGTTTCTACAGAAACCACTGCCTTCAAAAAATACTGTCGATTCTTCTTACAGAAATCACCTGTTTGTTTCAAAACATTATTTATTACTGAAAGTACGGTCTCTGCAGAACAAGCATGTAAGCAGAATAACGACAGCAGCTTTTAAAGACATAGCCCTCCAAATCCCCCATCCCCAACATTTTGTTGGGAATTGTTGTGAAGTCCTGACTGAAGGGAAAATATTAATGTTCAGCAGTTGTTTAACCTTCCCAAAGAATTTAAGGGATCATTTCAAGCACAAGCATAATTATTGTTTGATAAAAAACATGTTTTTTTAAAGTAAAGAATGTACAAGTATGTTCTAGCCTAATATTGCAGACCAAGGTTATTTATGATCTCTTCCCATTTTTGGAACACTTTCAAATGCAGATTTGATTTAAAATGTTAATTAAAGCACAGGGCCAAATTTTTGCCTTATTTACAGACCTCTAAATCTGAGATCTCCTGAAGTTGATGGATTTCATCTGGGTTTCATCAGCACAAGCAAGTGTCATTTTTGACACACTGTTATTTGGGTATTCTAATGTATTTGCCACATATATGTTAATGTTTAGAGAGTTTGGGACAGACAGATGTTCTAAATGTTATGGATTCAAGTGATTTTTTAATACTTTATGTATTAAAAAAAATACCTTTGATTTGCAAGATAGCTATGGCTGGAGAATAAAATTACTTGGACTTTCAGCTGTGAAAAGCTTTTAAAGTAATATCAGAGGTGAGGTTTCTGAAGACCTGGTGACTATTGAATATACACCATTTTACTGTAGCACCAGAATAAAATAGTGGGCCCGACCTGCTGCTGAGAGAAAGACACACGACATGTCTTACCTCAGAAAAGTGCTCTTTAAGTCGAGTTTGCATTAGCGCTTCTCATGTGCTTGCCTTCAGCGCCACTTTGAGATAGCTCGTGGTCTGAAAGAAGGACAAGGCACTCCCCAGGCCTTCCATGCCTCCACTTCCATGTCTGTTTCTTTTTATTGGGAGTGGCTTTCTCAGATACTAGCAGCTGTCTGTCTGAGCGAGGTTACAGCTCCAAGCCGAAGCTGCCTTTTGTTTCTTGTGTCAGCAGTCGGGCAGCAGAAGGTGGCAGGAGGACCTGGAGCACAAGCCCGTTGGTGCCTGGAGGGCTTGCTGGGGAGGTGGGGAGCATGACAGCAGCCTGAGGTGGCCAGGGACATGGCAGCAAAGCTCCCAGGTGGGCTCCTGGCCAGCAGCACTGAGATGCTGCAGGGCTGGATCCTGGTGCCCCAGGGGCATCCACCCACAGAGGATCAGCCCCGAGACTCCAGCATGTGACAGAGGAGGACCAGGAGGTGAGAGGCCCTGGGGGCAGCTCTCAGCAGTGGCTGCCAGCAGAGCTCAGGGGAAGTTTTCTGATAGAAAGCTTTCTCCGTCAGAAAATGCCGATTCGTCAAAAGCAAAACATTTCATGAAAACATCTGGCTTTCAATGAATCTTCCCAGAGAACCTAGCCTGCTAAGCAGATTTTCATTGTAAATCTGTCTGGTTTCCTGCCAGGTCACCTGCGTGGCTCCTTGGCTGCCTGCCAGTGCTTGCAGCTCTAAGGTAGCCACAGCAGAAAGCATGCCCTGCATCTGAGACCTCAGCTCCCTGTATTTACATCTGTGTAGGAGGACCCCTGAGCAATGACTTCCCAGGCAGACCCCGAGCTTCCCCCAGGCATGGCTCTGGGGCAGCTTGGATGGATTTCCGTCCTCTGAAAAGTTTAGGGAAAAAGGGGGGGAAAAAAAGTTGTGTTGTTTCCCATCTGAATGGGAACTGTTTCTGCAATGCTGACATTTTCTGCAGACCACAGATTCTGAGTTTTGGCAGTTCCCACATGCCAGAGGATGGAAGCAAGCTAGCGAGGCTCACAGGTGAGCTGTGGGAGGTGGAAGCCAGCTTTGATGCTTCTGGGTTACAGGCACTAAGGCATGTCACACAGAAACAACCCTATTTGTGTGACACGTGGATTATTGTTCACAGAGTGAGTACAGGTGATGTTCCTGGACCTAAGCATTATTTCACTAATTTTATTTGAAGGAAATGAAAGTTACCAGGTATGTCAGCTTGTAGCAGATACTTGTTTTCTATAAATAACAAACTTCTGATTGTTAAACCTCAATAAGTACCTCTTAAGTAACTTGATTTTTACATTAGTATAGAATGGATGTCCTGTTAAATCCTGATTAAATAAATAATTAGGTGTATTTAAAGTACTTAAAGTGTTAGTATTAAAGTATTCAGACAATAGCTTTCTTATTAAGAATTAGTTAATTTGTTAATCAAATGTCACTCAAAATGTGGAGTGGGGGGAAAAGAGTAATTGTATGATTTACTTGAAAGAAAGCTGTAGACAAAGTAGATGGCAGCAAGTAAACAAGGAGCAGTTTGAGTAAAGACCACTGTTATGTGCGTTCCTAATTCTATCCATCTGCCTAGAGCAGATTGAGCACAGGGGTGGGAGAGGACCGACGGCTGGTGCCGGGGCTGGGCTGGCGCCCACTGGCTGGTGGCGCTGGCTTGATGCGTCCTGCACAGCCAGCCCAGCGGGATGGTGTCCGGTCCCTGCTCAGGGCCCAGGAACTTCTCTCTTGTTCCCCTGTGCTCAATTAGAGGGCCGGGCACTGGCAGTGCTGCCACAGCAAGGGTGCCCATGCCCAGCAACTCAGCCTCTGTCTGCCTCTGCAGAACCTGCACCTCAGGGCTCAGCTCAACGTTTGGGTAAAGCATTCTGTGTGACTTGGGACTGAAGTGGTTCTGGTAGCGTGTTCTCAGCACTGCCCGCTACAGTCAGGACAGCTCTGAGAAGGAAATAGGCTTTTCTTCTCCAAACCAAGAGTAGTTTCTCTGTGGTTTCATGTTTTCTTCCAGATGAATAATCATATCTTGTAGCTCTTTGGTTTGTTCTTCAATACCTCCTTTTTTTTTTTTTTTTCTATTTTTGTAATGTACAAAATTGGGTAACGCTCAGTCATTAGCACTCAGGTTTCTTTCAGCATTGCCATGTGTGGCTATGGTACATTTCCTTGCCCTAGGGCCTCTCTCTTTAACATTCTTTTGCCCAGCTTCTACTTAATTTGTAGAAGGATGTGGGCATTTATAGAGCTACAAGATTACTGGTTTTGCTGATGGTAGAAACAAAGCATAATGACATGTCATACATACATAACCTCTCTGTATGTTCTATGGACATCTTCACTGTACTTTGTGAATGAAATTCGTTTGGTTAATGTTCTTGATAAACATGCAGCCATCCAGGGGCTGCATTGCCAAAGTAGAAAGCTAGTTAACAAAGTTCCTGTTTCAGCTGAGGCTGATAAGCAGTGCAGTGGTCAGGCCATTGGAATAATATTTAGCTTTTAGGTGACAAGGCTGTGGATGCAATTTTGCAATTACTTGCAAAAACAGAAAAGATATTTAGGCTGCTAGTGTAGGATGGTTTTAAAGCACAGCGTGGTTTTGGTCTATAATGTATGTAGAAAGTAGGATTTACGCTGACTGTCCCAGTTATAAAACTCTGTCTTTATATGATAACTGTAGTATAATATACATTTAATTTTTAATTCCCCTTGTTTTGCTGAAACTGGTGAAGAGGCTCCAGAGAGCTGGCTTTTAGTGCTGCAGGAGTCTGGGCTCTGTGACTCTGAGGCCTGCTCTTGGATGGACAGTGCAAGGGATGCTTACAACATAGAGTTTAAAATAAATAAATAAATAAATCTTCTCCAGAATGTTCCAGGTTTTGAAATTTTTTTTTTTTTTGAGATTTTGAAAATACTCGTGTTTTGATTATTGTTTTCAGTTTTGACCATAACAACGCAGTAACAAGACCTGCATTAAAAGTCCTATCAGAATGATTAATTAAATTTTTGATTAAATGGTTTGCAACTTTCGTCAATAAGGGAATCTTCTGTTTTAGCATGGCCCGCCTTTGAACTCTGTTTCTGGTGGTGCTATGGCAGCTCTTCCCTCTCCATGGCATGGCTGCCATCCCTTCCCTTCTGCACTTCAGGTTGGTGGGAGCTCAGATCTGGTCTGACAGCAGCAAGAACTGGCGTGGTCTTTGCTCTGCTGAAAGTGGAAGCTGTGCCCCTGTGGGAGCTCAGTGTCCTCCTGCTTCATGGTGAGATGATGATGGGAAGAGATAGGGAGGTCTTGCATCACCTGGTAATTAATTGATTCTCTGCATCACCCAGGAGCTTAATAGCCCCATCTCCAAGCCCAGAATTTTCCAACTGCCTTCGCAGCATGCTGAGACATCTCTGGCCACACACGAGGTCCTGACTTTTTCAGACTTTTGTAGGACTTCTGAAGCTTTACCCTATTGTACGGGGGAAAATGACAGATGTGAAAATGATATAGCACTGAGGCAGGGAATTATTCAGGAAGAAGAAATCATATTTTTTTTTTCTTTAGGTATTCTCTTTATGGACTGCTTGGTGGTGATGGATTTCACACAAAATCAGAAATATCTGGCCAAGTAATGTTTTGCTTTTTGAGAAGAGGATAATATTAACAGAAGTTCATCTACAGATCGCCTTACTGCTTGCAAATCTGGTAGTTAACATGTCAAAGTCCTCTTTATCAGTTGTGGCAAGGTTATACTTGAAATCTGAACATGTCTCCAGTAACACTCAGGGGAACTTTGCATTGAAATCTCTTTCTAGGAAGACTTTTTTCACTTTAAAAAAAAAAAACAGCATGAATGGAGAAGGGAAACTTTAAAACAAAGCGTTTCTGGCATGAAGAAGAACTAGCTTCAGGTTCTCACCATGCTGGATGTAGGACCTCCTGTTTCCTGCACTTGCTGGCACACTGGGCTGCAGCCCTTCCTTTTCCAACACATCTCTGAGACGGCATCCCTGAGAACACTGACATGTTTGCATGAAACATGTAATTTTTGTTATATTACATTTTTCAATGGAAAATATTCACGAAAGAATTCACAACCAGCTCTTGATTAACAATTTTTTTTTTGGTCATTCCCTTCCTTATTCCAAAATATTATTTAGACAAGAGCTTGGGTCATGACTCCTTGCAGGATTCATATTTAATATTTTCTTAAATTATTTTTGGTAATCTATGTAAAAATTATGTATAATACAATTAATTGATATAAGTGGATTCAATTCTCCTTAATATGACAAATCTCTAGTGTGAAATATTCTTAGTTAATGATCAACATAAAATAGATAGAGTTCATTTTTAATGCAAGTACAAGATTTGAATTAATTTGTAGTTAGAGCAGAGTTATTAAACTGTATAATATATACACACGTACATTCCCTTCTTTTGTTTTCAAAGGTTTTAAAATTCAGCAGATAATATGGTATGGTTGGGCTCTTTCTGTCTAAACTCTCTTTTCATACTGAATCATTAAGGGACATTTATTCAGGGTTCCTCTGCAATGCGTTGATACTTCTCTGTGCTAGTACTCTCCTACGAGACTCACGTTTTGGTTTGCAGTGACCTGTGTTTTCGGTTGTTCCAAACTATTAGGTTCATAGTTATGAACCTCTGGCCCAATTTCCACCTGCCACAGAAGTACCTTCTGTGTCTGAGAGTCAAGCCTGCTCACAGAAGTAGGGTCTCTCACAGAGGGCAGCAGGCATGGTAGGTTTTCACAGGCTGATCTACCTTGAGCAGAGTATTAATGCAAGCAACAGACAGTGCACAAGGTAAGAGTATTTAGAAAGAGATTCACATAAAACTATGTACCATTATCATGGTTCACTTTCTTAGATTTAAGAGTGACGTTTGTTAATATTACTATTAAATTTATAGCAGCAAGATAAGCATCACATTTTCCTACAATTGCATTAAAGATGAAGGAAAAAATAATGGGAGAAGTGCCAAATGGAACTGAATGTTGCTTAAAAGATGCGTGGGATGGAAGAAGCAACTTGCAGGGAACATCTGTTTCTGCTGGACCTTGTCACTTTTCTGTCAGTTGGAACTCTGAGTTAACCAGATTCCTTTAACTTTAAAAACTGTTGTGTTTAAGATATAGCACTGTTCAAAAATAACCTTCGGGTATGCTGGAGCCTGTGCGTGTCATGGAACCACTTTAAAAGTGAGGACAGAACCTGGTGTAAATGTAACTGCCTGTATTTTCTTCCGGTCTGGAGTATAAGTGAGAGCTGGAGGGATTTAAAGTGGTTTAGTACTCCTCACTACTAATACTTCGTATTCTCACTGCTTCACCCATCAGTGAGCTGTAGCATTTGTGTTGTGTTTGGAAATATGTATCTTCAGTCTATTGGCTAGATGCCAAAGTTGTCCAAAAAAATACAATTGAAAGGCTTACATAGTCCTAGCTGCTTTGTGTTTGGTTTACACAGTTCAGAAATGTATGTCAAAATAAGAGCATAATGCCAATCTGTGCTCCTGTGGGAGCTCTATGTGTTGGATGAACCATGGCACCACAAAGAGCCGAACCAGCCTGGGGGACTGGGCCAGGATTTCTACCCCTGGCGTGTCCTCTGCCTACTTTCTGACGGGACACGGTACTGTAGGGTGTACAGGGGAGGAAGGAGAGCTGTTCATTTATTGAAAGCACCAACAATATGCTTTGCTGTGTTTTCCCCATGACTTTTCCCCCAAAAAGTATTTTCTTCTGTCATGATGTATTTTGATTCTTTAATTTCCCAACATTTTTTAAAAGGAAAGCAAATATTTCCTTGAAACATTTTTAATGGAACAGATGTGAGTTTATCTAAAAACATTTTGATGGCAAATGTTAGACTTGTGTTACCATGAAATGCTTTTAATATGAAGGAGATCACAGCAGTTAATTTTTTTTAGGGCATAAATTTAACTGTAAATGTAATAAAGAATTAAATAGTACCCTACATCACTTTTAATATTTTCTCTACAAATTATCTGTGTTTATTATTGTCATCTTTAAAAGTACAATAAAAATATATGGCACAGCTGATTAAAAGCTTTAGATAAAATAATCACAGTCTCTCTAAAATAATAATTCTAGAAGATACAGAGTCTTCATGCTATAGTTGCAGTTATGCCAATTAACGCTGTGATGCTGTTACATCTCACAATCTGTGAGGCATTGTTACTTGAGTAAGGGACCTCTGAGGAGACCCACTGCACTTCAGGTAGTGGTGCTGGTAAAGAAGTGGGTGTTATTCGCCTCTTTGAGTCAACATAGACCAAACGGCCCAGCATGGTGCTGGGGGAAGACGGTATTGCTGGGAGTGCCATGCTACGAAGTCTGTAAGTCGTACATTTGAGGTCATGATTATTTGTGGTTCACACACCTCACTGCATTATTTTTGCAAGACAGGGGTGTGAATCCTGGTGTGCTGGCTAAACTCCAGTTTGAGCAATTACAGTTTGTGCCTGAAATACCCCTGCAGCTTCAGCTCGATATGTTTCACATCTTGGTTTGTACTGTTGTGTGCAGTGTTAAGCAGCTGACATTTTTTACTCCATGAATTGCTGCATCTTAGATGTGGGACTCGTATGTGGTTGTAGCCCAGGCACTCATGAAAAGATTCAGAGTGCAACCAGTTGTGCAGGAAAAAGTTGTTACAGAAGTTACAGGAAAAAACGTTGGAGGCTGCTCTGTGCAGACCCCAGACGTTTTGTGCAAGTGTGCAATGCATAAGGCATATAGCTCTTGTCCTCTCATCATGGATAAGCTCATCCCTCCTGTGAAGTAGCAACAGTGGCATACATGGTGCTGTAAATATAATTGTCTAGGAATGATCCCTGTTTTCTTTCTTTTTATTTCAAAAGCAGAGGCTGAGATCAAAAGCCTTAGTCCAATCAGTCAGTCTTTAATCAAATGAAGCACTTGAGCACATGCCTTACATTAAGCACATAAGGATTATTACTGATTTCAAGGAGATAACCACATGCTAAAACAGGGACTTGTATCTGGCTCACGGAAACCTTGTATCTTCAGGTCTGTCTGTAAAACACACTATGCTTCACCCTTTCATTTGATTTAGGGTGAGATGAACATGCTGTCTAATCAAAAATAAGCAAAAGAGGATATTAAAACAAGCAAGACTTGCCTGGTTTAGTTTTAGACTAAAACTGGTCTTCAGATTAGTTGCTTAGACTAGACGTAAGCAAAATAGCAGGTATCATTTCAGCCAACAGAAAGGCTCTGTGTGACTTCAGTGGGCTTTGCAATAGGCAACCTACCATGGTGTCTAAATAGACCCGTAACTTCTCTGCTGGATCAGAAGGGTTTAGTTTTCCACCCCAACGCTGCACATCTGAGGAATGTATCTACATCTACAGCAATGATTAGTTTACAAATTAAAAGTTGTTGAGTTCTTTCACGTACTTGGAATTTAGTACATATCAGAGTACACAGTGTGTGCATAGTATTTAAATAGCATCCTAAGATCAAAATTATTGCTACATGTAAGATAGCATCAGCACACTATCTTCTGGTGAAGCCTTGTTTCCACTTCTAAGTTTATGCATTATCTTTGTGATCGTTTCTCCTTTAACGGTGCAGCAAGACGCTTTGACTCCTGGATCTCAAAAGCAGAAACAGTGGGCATGGGAGAAGTCACAGGGTTAACATCCTAATGCAGAGGTTTGGTCTACCTTTAATTGAAGTGGGTGTCCACAGCAAGTGGCTTCTCCCATTAGAAATGATTTTCTGCCAGAAATCTATATTCTGTCATACCTAATTATGCACCCTACTAATCAACAGAGAACTTGGTAGCACCCCGACATGGAGAAGTCTGCATCTGTTCTAAATCCTGCCCTTCTAAGCAGGATTATTGCCAAGCACTGTGAAGATTGCTTAGCTGGGTACAAAAGATGCTGTACTCAAGCCAAAAAAAGGCAAGTAATTCTGATTTTGTTTGAATGAGCTTATTTTATTGGATGGAAGGAAGTAATTGAATTATATACAATAAAATAAAGTGCTGATTTTTTGAGAGAAACATCATCAAATAGTATCTTGCAAAATCTTTTGAAACAGCAGAAGAGTAAAAGGATCTTCAGCAGACCGAATATCTCTTAGCTGCTTCCCTACTCCTCTGAAAGTAAGTACTACTACGTGTATTAGAGGCAATAGTAACAATCTTCCATCAGCTCATTTGTCAAATGTCACACTTAAAATGCTTAAGCATACGCTTACTGTTAGGCACATGAGCATTACAACCATTTTCAATGAGACTACTTTAATTGTTTTTGGGAAAGAGGGGCTCATTCCTAGCTGCTAGCTGGTCCCCATACATCATGACTGCTTTTTGTTTTGCTTGTGGTGGCCTAAATACTTCCATATTTATAGGCTCCCAGAGTCCCTTGGAAGGACTCGCTGTGTCATTGAAGTAGAGAAGGTGCTGAGAAAGCCCACAAAGACACAGAATAGCTCCCTGGGTTAATGAGAGGTTAAACAGACCAGCATTTTTTGGCTCACAAAAGAGATGGCTATGGAATGGTATGATACAGGAGGTGTGCAACACAGAGGTAGGAAAGGGTGTTCAAGAGCCAGGAGACATTGCATGAAGCTATATATATATTTATATATATATATGC
>VXAV01004490.1:322885-368655 GCA_013399715.1 Alectura lathami
TTTATAGCCCAGGGTAAGGCTGTTCTGAGGCATTGTTCTCTTTTTCTCTTCACTATCTTGAAAGGATTCAATGCTATGGAGAGATTTCTAGTTTGAGATACAATTTGTGATTTAAAAAATAAATAAATAAAAGGAAAGGAAAAAAGGATCCAAGTTAGAAAGTGTATGTGCCAGTGACAAAGTCCTTTCAATCTGCATTTAAATAAGGATATTGGCTATGTAAAACACAAGGTTGCCCAAGGCAGAACATAAATAGTGGCTGCCAGGCGTAGTGTTTGATGTGGGTTTCCACGTAAGGTATTGAAGGCACACATTGGTAAATCCTGGTCCTGCCAACTCTCTCTTGTGCGATGTCACTCCAGTCTAGCTAGAGTGTATTCAGAAAGTAGCTAAACACACTTTTGTGGAAACCGTTGAATAACATAGCAATTTATACATTTGTAACAGACAGCTTCTAATGCATGTTATTAACTGAAAATAAAATCTCAGCATTTGTCTTATATGTTATTTTAACTTTAAGTTAAAAAAACAACAAAAACAAACAACTTACACACAGGTGCCCAGTATGACTGAGAATATAATACCCTGAAGTTTAAGACTAGTTTGTAAACAGAGTCCCTAGTGTCTACTATTGATCTTTTGCTATTTTAATGCATTTTTACTGACCGACATGTCCTGTGGTAAAGAATATTGCCTAAATTAGTTATCTGATTGGTTCTTTTGATTAATGATGGGACTGTGCTTCATTACACATGACAACATGATCAGAATAATCACTGCAGCCATAGAAGCTGGGACTGGCATTTTTTATTCCTTCATTTTTAAAGTTCATTTATAAAATTATTTAATGTATACGTCCTAAGTTGTAATTTATTTACATGACACTTTTTTCGATGGGAACTGTTGTACTGTGTCACAAATGGCTAAGAAAACAAGGTAAACTAGATGTACAAATCAATGTCTTCTGGCTCAAGGGGGAAAAAAACATAATCAAGATTCAAGAGCTGACCTTGTCCAAAGTCCAACTTGTCACACAACAAACAGTGAGGTGCCCAACAAATCACTAGGATCAGCAGGATGGATTCAAAGGAATTTTTAAATGTTATCATTCCTTGCTGAAGTTCTTACCAAAACTTTGAGAATCTCATGTGTTGGGGTGAAATCAGACCAAGACCCAAGCACCATCGGGTTTCTGTGGCAACGCATGGGGCAGGCACATGAGGGGCCAGCTGCGACTTTTGCCTTGTGCATGCACTGTTTCCATCAGCTGCTTCACTGTGTTTCTGGTGGCTCTTCCAGAGCTGCTAACCTGCATAGTCATGCAATTTTGCAAACAGGCCCCCAGACCTAAAAGATTTCTTGGTGAAATCCCATAGCCAGCATGAGAAAATACTGTCTCCTTGTAACCGCTTACACTTAATTTCTGCAGAACTAAACCACTTTTGTCTTTGTGCGGAGGATCTAGACCAGATGTGTTGCTTAGCGCCATCCTGTCCCTGTGCTATCTGCCATAGTTTATAGCACCTTTACATGCTTTGAGGTTCTTCATTGCTTTTTAGTAGGTCATTCTGGGATTGATCTGTTTGAATTTATAAGGACATGCATGCCACCTTATGTCATGTTGATGAATGATTCAAAATTTTAAATGGCAATTCAACATTTAATGTTTTGAAAAATGTTGAAATGGTGTCATGCACAGAATAAATGGCAGCTTTCATTTTCTTTCTTCAAAATTTCCTGCCAGCCTGTTTACATGATGTTGACAGACATTTTAACGTTTGCCAGAGAAATAATGTGAAGGGTTGGATACCTGCCATAAAATGGTTTTCTCTCTATGGCAAGTGTGGAAACAAATGTGTGCATGCACAGTATATACACACACATATATTTTAAACATATTTCCAAACAAAAAACTGTTTGTTTGCTGTTAAAACTACAGAAATGCAGGACTAACTCCAAAAGGGGTAGAAACAGTGCTCAGAGAAGCCAGAGCTTCACTGACTACTGAGCGAGTCCAGCTCAGGGTGCATAATGTCACGCATTCATTGCACAACTCGGGGAACCATCTTGCAGATCAGCTGCTAAACAACCTTAATTTCAGCCCCATGTCGTATTGCATTCGGACGCAACAACCAAAGATTTCATTTGCACACTGAGTACTGCATGTGCCAATATACTGCCCTTCCTATTGTACCATTTTTATTATGCTCTGTCTCACTTTAAGACTTCATTGTACTGGCTCCATATAACACATTATCTGCATATAAAAGTAAATGTCTATACAGATTTAGGGCCCAATCCTTTATGTACACATGCACCTTTAAATGGACCTCAGCATTGGTGCGATAGATTTTCCTCCTGGGATTGCAGGAGAAGGCTGATATTTGTTGTGTGTAGTAAATGTGAAAGTTTAATATGCCAATAATTCCATTTCCATGGAATAACTATGGATTTAGGATGTTGTGCTGAGTTAATTTTAGCTTGTGTTTAGACATTCATTTTGTCACTAACAGCATTTGTCTAATTACGGTGGCATACCAAGCTTTTGTTTCCTGGGAAGAGATTGCTGTTGTATGAAATATGTTTAATCATGGTTAAACACCGTTTGACTTCTCAGGCTGGTTGTAGCTCTATAAGAGGCTGCTTGGTGTTACCTTGGTGTGTAGGTGGCTTAAGCATTCATAATTCTTCTGTGAAAGCAATTCTGAATGAAGGACTTATGAGTTTATGATTCTTCTATTCCAGGATTGTTTTGCTACTAGCACATTAGAAATTGTGACTACTCAATGAAATGTCAGCACTTAAGGGTTTCGTGAATCAGGACCATGTTAAAAGCAGTTGTAGACTACTATATGGGTCACTGAGTTTTAGTATTTGAGGTATATAAAATATTTAAGGACATTGAAGGTTCCATGCTGTACTTAAAAAAGGTAAATTTTTTATTAGCAGATATATTAATAGAGAACGTCAATTTTTTTTTCTGGAATTGACAAATATGTTATATAGAGATCATGCATCTTTACTTCCAAATGAGGAATTGATGCATTTTTCTATTCAAAACTTGTTTTCTATCAATACAAGCAGATAATTGGTTACGCTAGCTGAATCTGTGTGTATATGTATGTGTTACTTCAAAGCTTGCCAAGATATAAAGTATTTTGTGCAGGTTTTTGTATTGCACTGCAGCCTTTTATACATTATAGGATTAGAGCATGTAAAATTGGTGTTGAATATGCAAGTTATATGTTAATCTGATTAAATGAATAGAGAATTGCCCAATGCAATCAATTGAAACGTTCAACCACTTTGTGCTGAACTTGAAGGAAATTATCACCTTGAGGCTGCCAAACCCTGATACAACTTCCCATTTTCAATAGTATTTGCCTATTTAGCATTCAAAAACATATATGTATAGGGGTTTTTTTAATGAAGTAAGATTAGTCCATCAAGGAGATGCATGCAAGAACTGAAAATGCAACAGTCTTCTCCATACAGGAGTGTTAAACATTGGCCGAAGAATTTTAGCATGTTTTTACTCATAGTGCATTTTTTTTTTTTTAAAGTGCAAAGGCATCTATATTATTTTATCATTTTATTAGTTGTTTATTTTCCCTAAAAATAAAATGACTTGATTTAAGCACGTGATGCTATTTACTTGTATTTTAAAGCCACACATAATATTATACAGTAGATTGAAATGCATACTTATGTCTTTTCTTTCATTGGACAGCTATGCTAAAGCAAATAAAATCAAACGCATACATTCCCTTTCAGTGGCTTACAAACTGTAAGTGATGGGAGGAAAAAGCTGCAGCCATTCCACTGAATTCTATTATTGACAACAGCAGAAGTAAAAAAATTAGAAAACAAATCCCTTTTTAAATAAAATGAAGTAAAAGACCTACATTGCTTGGAGGAAATGCTAATTGAAAATACCTTGCTAATGCTAGCTAGTCACAGGAAGGAAACATTAAGTTATTATTTTTAATAATGTTTACAAGTATATCCAGCCATTTCCAGCCAGTGAAAAATGTTAGCCTTGGTAAAATGTGGCAGTGCTACTTTTCACTGGTGATGCTGCTCATCTTCTCTCTGATAGCAATCATTAATTTTATTTTTTAACCCAGTCTTCAAATGAAGACAGATGAGCAGGAGAGTTTTAAATGCAAGCTGCTTATGTTCAGAAAAATGGCTGCTAGATTACAGATCACTGTGCCTGAGCTGAGTCCGGCGGCCGCGGAGGAGAGAGCAGAGCACAGGGGCACGAGGTGAGCGGCACACAGGAGGCCCCGCACAGCCACCGCCTGCCTGGGGGTGCGCAGGGGAGGGAAGGAGGCCGAAGGAGAAGTCCTGCACAGTGGTACGGCAGTCTGGTGCATTTCCTAATTGCTATGGAGACCCACAGATACTATCCTTGTTAATTGCTCTTGATAATTTTAATGTTACATTTCAACATTTATTTCTCATTAGCACTAAGAGGATTGTTAGAGACCAAAATGTGTAATAGGCATCACATCACTGGCAACATCACGCTGCATCCTGTTCTCTGATCTGTAACATCATCAGCATTGTCTTCTTAGCTATGTCAATGTTCACAAAATAATTTCTATATCTTTTAAGCAGCAACTTTTAGTGTCTCAGAGGTTTATCCTGTTTCTTGCACAGATGCTCCAGGTTTATCCTCTCAGTCCAAATGCTCACAACACTGAAGTGCGCAGGCTTGGTCCTGAGCATGGTGAGCCTGGAACTGGTTATTGGGATCCAGCCTTTCCTAGGTGCATTTTGGAGTTATTTGGGAAGGAGAGGCAGTTTGGGTGGTGCACTGATAACAGCAAGGGGCACTAAAAGGGCTCCTGCCTGAATGGAGCAGAGCACTGGGTGCCAGCTGGTCCCATGCAGATGATGCAGGGCCTCAGGCAGGTTGCCTGCCCATTCCCTTCCTGCATCCCTGTGGTGATTGCTGGTGGGTTTCAGGGGGCTGAAGACAGAAAGGAGATAAATGGGAGTTGAAAGATGGCTTTGTAGGGTGATCACAATTTGTCGGAAAGACCACTTAGACAGGACTGTACAAATCCACATGGGAGGAGGCTGGTGATGGGAGGGGAGGTGACCAAGCCTCAGCAGGCAGGAGCCAGGTTGTCCATGTGTGCTCCAGCATTGCTGATGACAAAGGGCAGCAGCTGGCACATGGCAGAAATCCTTTGTCCCTCTCAAAGTGGATTTCTAAAAGTCAGGAACTGATGAGATCCTGAATGTGAGCCTCTCTGTGGGAGGGCAGATCTTGGATGTTTAGCTCCAGTCAGATCCAGGAGCCTGGTGCCTTCCATTAGGGAGGGCAGGCCCTGCAGCTCTTCCAACGTGCAGTTTCCAATCACATCTTGTATGGAGGATTGCTGGCTCAGAGCTGGAGCAAAGCAGCTCCGAGCCTGTACTTCAGGGTTTTCTGCCAGACCAACTGCTCCTGGGGAGTGACCTTGTCTCTGGGAATTAGGCCTTGCATTACAGTCCCTTGTAAGGAGTTGAGAGAGGATTAATTTGTTTGCTCGCTGCAGTTCCTGGAAGTACCTTACATTTTTCAGTGGAAGATGACTCTGGAAGTACTTTCCTATGGTGAAACAAATCCCTGCCAAAATAAAATGATGAATCCTGAATATTACTGGCAGGACTTCATGCCAGTGTTTGAACAGTTCGTTTCTATCTGCACCTCCGTTGCACACCTGCGGTGATGTTAATGCCCAGCTGTCAGTGCTTTTCTCCCAGCTGAAGCACAGGAACCAGTGCCCCGTGTTTCCCCAGGTCTCAGATGAGAGATATGCATGGGGTGCAGAAGAAGCCCACTGCACCATCAGGGTGAACGTATGTCTGACATTTGCAATTCTGAGCCTGAGGATGGCTCCTATTAAAAAATACTTACAGGAAACGTGCAGCAAATGTGAAATGCTACTTGAGCTTTTCCCCCTTGTGATCAGAACACATCTAGCTGGGGTATCACGAAAATATTCATGGGGTGAAATGAATTGTTAAGATTCACCAGGGCAGCCTTATTCTTGTGACAGGAGAACATCCCCATCCACACATGGAGAGGAGGAGCAGGCAGCTGCTGACACAGTGAGGCTTTGTACCCAAAGCAGGGGATGCTCTGGGCAGGGCTCTGCTGGCCAGGGAGGCTGCTCGCCACCTTGGATCTACAGCAGCAAAGAGAATTTCTTTGATGCCTGGCCTTGAAAGTCTGCAACACCTAAAAGAGATGCCTGGCAGCTCGCAGCATCTTTGTGCTTTAGCTAAACAAGTGAGTTAAGTAACCAACGGATATGTAATTCCTGTTCTAACTTTCCTTCTACGTTTAGCTGAAGAGGGGTTGCTTAGTGCAAAACCAGCTCTTGAAACCACCTTACAGATGATGGCAGGCCTTGGTGACAGCAGCTCACTTGCATTTCTTAGATGGCAGAGATAGAAAGTCAGAGAGGGGTGGGAGGGTGCTGGGAGCTTGTGAAGGCCTTCAAAGTAAGAGTGATGTGAGAGGGTGTCAGGAGGCAGAAGGTGCCAGCTGCCTGACAAAAGAAATATCATTACTCACTATTAAAGAACACTCCAGATGCTTGATATAGTCATGGGTATTCTGAATTTTTTTTTAGCCAAGCTTCTAGCCTGCCTACAGTGTAGTTTAATGGAGTCAGGGCCAAAACCCATGAGCTTTTGTTCAAGCAAATAGATCATCAATCTCATGAGTAAGAGCCAATCTTACTGGTTAATGCTGCACAGTGATGGTTGTCTCTTCAAAATACTAAAATCTTCTTCACATTCCCTTATTCCTCTGGGACATCATTACTAGCAGGGACAGATTGTGCAGATATTCCGCTAGTCCAGGGTGGGATGAGCAGTTGCTCTGGGCACTCTCCAGTGTTTCTGCAACATAGATCTCTTTGCATCTCTGCTCTCTTCTTTTTCCTTGTAGTGAGCTAATGGGCAACTGTTACTCATATGTGGAGAAGCATTTGTATTAAAAAAAAAAAAAATGGAAGCATGAAAAAAAAAAGTACATCTGTTCACTTTCAGTGGCAAAACCTATTGCAAACTCCACTTGGAGTGTAGGACACTCCTTAGATTTTACAAGAGCAGGGATGATTGAAAAAGAAACGCCAAAAAAATGGTGTAAGAAGAGGACTGCTGAAATTAAACAGGTTGAAAGTTGTCTGGCAGCTCCAAATACAGCAGAGAAGTATAGCGCTAGAGTGCAGCAAATTTAGTCTTTGAACAGGTTTATTGTTTTATCAGGTTTTTGTTTAAGAAGGGTTTCATTATATATAACATTGAGATAAATTTTTACATAGCAGATTTATTCAACAGGTTTATTCTTTTAACAGCCCTCATTGTATTTCAGCAGTTGGTATGTGGGGTCTTATACATCAAACAAGTTTATTACTTTATCAAGTATGAATTTTAAGGAGTTTTCCTAATCATAGAAGATGTGTGGAGATTTATAGGTGGTACATTGTTCTGTTTGGCATTTGAGCCTTTTTACATAATGTAAGCTACATTGTAACTACATGACAATGCTGCTAGCAATGGTGGCAATTGTGCTGTAACTCATTCCATCTTCTCACAGCTGTAATAGATCTCACTTTGCTGTCCCAGTGTTTTTAGAACCCTTAAAAGTCCAAGTACAACTACCCTGACTACACTGTCTCTGTAAATTAGAAGAACAAAGTGAGGTAAAAAGCAGCATTGACATTAGCAAGTAAATGGACAGTGCTGAATTGTTTTGATAAAAATGTGCTCCTTCTGGACTAGAGGAATCACAAAATCACCTAGGTGGAATGGGGAACTTGCTTTGGCATCTGTGCTAAGGACCTTGCAGTGTTTGGTGTTGTTGCACATTTTTAATCCAAGAGTTTTCTTCCAAGAATATCCATTACTTATTATTTAATCTAGAAATCAGTTTTGGAAGTTAAATATTCCAGAGAGAATGGCATGAAAATTCAGGCAACTGTCCCTGGTTTCTGGCTTTTGCGAAGGAAAGTAATTAAAGAATACTTTGGTTTTATTGCATTTTAAGGATTGCTTTAATCTTTCTGCTTCTGCTTGGAAGGAGAGAAGTGATGTTAAAAAAACATTGAGATGTAAAGTCAGTTTTTAAAATATTATTATTTGTACTTTTACAGCCCACATTTCAGCTCAAATTGAATTTCACTGATTTGTTCTAATGACAAAAGAAAGATCTATCACAAATTTCTTCATGTTGTGAAGTAGCAATTAAATTGTAGAACTGGTTTGGTGTTTGCTGATGAAATGTTTCTCATCAGAAGATGCTGATTAATCAAGATTAGTCTGTTTATAGATAAAAGTTCATTTCCATTTATTTATCTCTGAAATATTGGGGGAAAACTTCTGAAATTTACTTGAATGACAACCTGTAAGACTGTAGTTCAGTTAAAAGGATTTCCTTTAAAAACCTGTACTAATTAAAAGAGAATTAAAATGTTTCAGAATGAATAGTTCATTTTTTTTTGTTCTGAGATGAGAGGAACTTTCCTCCTAGCACTACTAAGGCAAAAATATATATTAAAAAAAAAAACAATATTTTTCCACAGCAAAATAAAACACAGCGGTTTTGTATTATGAGACATATAATCTGTAACTTCAGTCCCTGTCTGTAACAGTCCCTATTTTCCTGACATCTTCTTTACTCACATGAGTGGTCCGTACACAAGGAAAGGTAAAAGCCATTCATGGTTAAGGGATGCATGCAGTAGGAAGTACAAAGTTGAAGCCTCTGTTGTCACAGTCACTGTATGGTATATTGTCTTGTTGCTCTCCCCTATTAAAACCTTTTTGAGCAGTGGGATGCTGCCATTTTGAATGTGAAATTTGTTGTATTTGGCTATTTGGAGAGGGAACATCAGGCAGGTCCTTCTGTACAGCTGATATTTAGACTTCTGAAAACATTATTTAAAACATGATTTAATAAAATATGAGAGATGCATTAAAAATATCTATTTTTACACTCTAATTGTAAAGGTCTTTTCAGATGTTCTACCTGTGGAAATTCTTACTTTATGAAGACTTATCTGATCGACATCTCCTTGATATTCAGTGATGACTTTGACAGATAGCCAATCTGGTTGACAAGTATGTCGGATTTACTCTACAGATATAGACTTTAAAAACAATAATAATAAAAAAGTATTTTCTAAAGATAATTTTATGGTTTAGATAAAATTTGCAGTTCCTCACAACATAACTCCAGCAGCTTCCTTCAGCAGCTCTCAAATGATAAAATAGTCTAGCATACGACCAAAGAAAAAAAGAGACTGACACTTTAAATTTATCAGGCCTGGTGTTTCATCTAGTGACAGTTTTGTCATTGCCCTTAGTGTGGCCAGGAGCTATGGCAAAATTCCTGCTTTGAAGGGACTGCGGTACACAGGGAACTGACACTTCACCTAGCGCCTGCTCCTGAACACAACCAGGCTGCTCTGTGCTTTCCTCCAGCCTCTTCCACCTGGGTGTCTTTGAGCCAAATGCTTTTCATTTGATAATTTGGGTCCCATTGGACCAAAGCCACCTTTCATTTATGTTGAATTCCATTCACTTCAGTGCATTATTTCTGGCTTCAAACAGATCAGTTGACATAATATTTGGGCTAAATTCCTGTGTAATTTCTGTTCTGGGGGCAGGGGGTAGATGTAGCTATTTGTCTGTGCTTTCAGAAGGTAAGACTCCCAGACAGACGTGCTTACCAGCAAGTTGCTTTTTGTCGTGAACGTTTGTTCCACACTTCAAGCAAGCATTGGTAAGTTCATGCTAAACAGCTTTTTTCCCCCCAAATCTCATGATTTTCATTTAACAGGTTTGGGAATGACAAGCTCTGTCCTCCAGTTAATATGACTACCAAGAACTCAACATTCTTGAGTTACAGTATGACATTGGTGGTGTCTTTCTGCTTGCACTTTTATTTCTTACTACTACTTTGCTCTCTGTCTTCCTGGATCACAACTATTGTTGCCTTCCTTGAAAGCACTGATGCATCTAATATACGCATGGACCTAGCGTGTTGGCTCCAGTATATAAGGTGTGATTGTGGTAGCATGCAATGTTACAGAGGCACTGACACCAGCCTGGCACTGTTTCTTGTGTGTTGCTGCATAACCTTCCTTCTCCCATGCTTCTAAATTGCTCTATGGAGATGATCCAGTAAGAATCACAATAAAGCTTGAAAGTTTGAATAACCTTTGAAATTATTGACAAACCAGCCCCAACAGACTGCCTAAGAGCCTAATGTAGAACAAGAGATCGATGACAATGCTGCAGAGACAGGATCCAGACTGCAAAAGTGAGAGGACGTCATATGATTTTTGTATGCTGCCAATGGAATGCAAGGATGACCGGAATGATGCACTACTTGAGTGGACCATGATTTTCTTCTCGTGTTCCTCTCTGCGGAATAACTTCTCATGGTGCCTTCTCCCATCGAGGCCTGAGCATGTCCTAACATCTGGAAGAAGTGACAAGCTGCAGTCACCAAGGGTTATAACCCAGTTGGGACTTGCTTCAGTCATGTTTTGTATGAACCTGGAAACTCCAAGCCCACCTTGACATTTTAGCAAATCCAACGGCTGCGGAAGCAATTCACTCCAAGTCCTTGTGAAATTCCCGTTACCACCACATAGTCACTAACATCTGTTCAGTCACAAACCCAGCTGCGGGAGAAATTAATTTGTTCACAGAAGAGATCTGTGATAAAACTGAAGCCTCCAGCATTTGAGTCAAGATTGTACATCATGAAAACGGAGGTATTTTCCCTTGAGCTTGCCTACAGCAGCAGGACCCTCTGGCCATCAGCAGGGCTAGGTACACAGGCCCTTTTCACTCCCTTCATTTTTTGGACCTCCCATGAGGTCTGGAGCCAATGTGCGTGCAGTTAACAGCTGAGTGATAAAGCAAATTTACTAACGGCTGTTACTTCCTATTCTCCAGGATAAGGGCAATTTTGCCAGGCTTGTTCATAACCGTTCATTAGAGCAATGCTCCTTCTCTGAAGCACCACCGTTTTCTTTTACCAGAGAAATGTATCCTTCCTAGGTCTGCTTGGCACAACAGTGACCTCTAAAGGCTGGTTAGATTAACGGTGTCTCCAGAGACATATCTGGCATTAATTCTTATTTAAAGGTGGAAGTGTGGCTCTGTATCAGGTATTGCCCCCTTCATGCTGAGCACATCTTTAGAAAGGTCAGCTCTTGGAAAGATCTGAAAGTCTGCTCCTTTTCCCCTGTGCTGTATAGAGGCACCTGACCTTTCAATGATCCTAATTTCTCTTCCTTTCTTCCTCCCTCCCCCCAGCCTATTATTTATTGAAGTGGAATGGAACATTTTTCTCTCTTTTTCTTTCACAATAGTTTCTCAAAGAAGTGACCAAAGACAGCAATGATGCAAGTTAAAATCCACGTTACCTTGATATTTCACCAGGATCCTTCTTTTTTTAGAGCAATTCCATTGTGTAAAATTGTGAGCTCTGCATATTGTTATGCTTTGGCTTGCACAAGGAGAAGTTAACTAATGCAATCTAATGAGTGCTGCTCACTCTTGAGAGAGCCTGTTACCAACACCAACCCCTACAGCTAGTGTCCACCGCAGTGCTGGGGTCCAGGGAGGCCCAACAGTCTGCTCAGAACCTCAGCTGTTCTGTAAGCATTGGAATTCATGCACAATCCTTGTGTTTGTAGAGTAAATCTCCTTGAGGTCAGCCAGGATGCAGACTGACTCTGGAGCACAGGCTCTGAACCTGCCTCAAGTACTCCTGAAGACCCAGAAACTGCGAAATTCAAACAGGTCAGCATGACAGAACCCGTAGTTGTTGAACATGCTCCCTATGTTACTTTCATTAGATCAGAGTATTTAAATGTGAGATTCTGTGGGTTTTGGTTTTGCAGATTAATGAAAGCATGTTTTGTAGGCACTGGTGACAGGAAGCTGGAGTTTGGTTGGGGATGTTTAAAAATGGGAAGTAGAAGGAATAAAGCCTATAGGAAGAGTTAAGGCTGGATATTGGATGATTGGGCATTGAAATAGAGAAGAGGAAGCAGACTGTGAATATGAGCAATGGGGCAAAGTGAGAAAGGGGACAGTGAGGAGCTGGAGGAAATAGCAAAGGCTCAAGTAATTGCAGGATTTTAAAAAGAGCTGCAGTGGGCAGGAGGCAAAAGAAGAAACAAAACCTGTGACCCCACCTATACCCCTTAATTAGCACTGTGGATTTCCAGCTGCGGATTGTACATGTCTCCTGCTCAATTGACTTGCTGTCCCTTTCCCCAAACCACTTTACCTCTGTTTCTATAGGGGAAGCTTTCTAGTTTATCAGCTGTATTTCTTTTAATTGAAAAGTGACATGGTTTTGGCAAACTCGTTTTCTGTCAGCAAGAAGCTGGTTAGTTCTTTGGTTGGTTCCACTTCCCTGGGAATTAGCACTAATTGATTTCTTGTTCAAAATCACTGCACTCCAGGGGCTTGTCTTTCTTGCTAAAACAAGACTAAACCCAACTGCAGTTGGAGGTGGTAACCCTGCTCAGGCTGTTCGATTCCTACACTTTTATCCTGAATGCCCTTGCCCTTTTTTTTATGGTCTTTATGGCACTCTTTGCTTGAGAGTTCTCTTCCCAAAGGGTCCTTCTCTCCCACTCATCTTAGCAGGGGATTTGCTACGTGCTTCTGTGGAGTTGGGCTCAGCTGGGATTAATATAAGGTCTTTTTATTTCATTTGGCAAAATCAGCCATAGCAAGATTGCGAGGAGTGAATTATACATAAAAATTATATTTCCAGGATTTTGTTTTGGGCCTCACAAGAGCACCATTTTGCCCAGGTCTGGGAGAATGACATGACTCGGAACAATGAGATTCTGCTGAAGATTTATCATGTGCCTGGTGACAAGGAGCTGGAGAATTATCTCAAATATTACTCAAAAAAGGGCACACAATGCATGCAAAGCTGTTCAGAAACAATATTAGCCAGACTCATTATTAAAAACTTTCTAGAATTCAAAGTGTGACTGCAGACAAAATTGAGAGGATGGGAAGGAAATGAAACACCCTTTGCTCGGAAGTCCCCACAAAAAAAATGTTGCAGGAGAGCGCTAGCTCCAGTTTACAGGAATAAAAACACAAAGATGGTGCTCAGCAGAGCGCAGCCAAGCGGCCCTTCCTGGGGTTAGGGGGGTGCGTTGCCTGGGCAGAGGGCTCACCCATGTCCCCTGGGCCCTGTGCACCGGGGCTGCAAGGAGCTGTCCGGAAGGCGAAGGCGCAGGGCGGCACGAGGCGGCGGGGAGCACACGTCTGCCGCTGTGTGATTAGCGCTCCTTATAACCAGGGGCATTTTGGACGCACCTCGCTCTGTTTATGTTTTTGGTTCTTATAATGAAAATGAGATCCCTCGTGTAGCCTGCTGCCATTTTGCACGTCAAAGTGAAAGTATATATGCTCGGTGTGGGTATTAGTGTCTCAGCTTAATGACAGAAGCCTCGGACAAATAAATCCGTGTGCCATGGAGGATTTTCCTAATGAAACTGAAGTACAATACTGTTTACATAATGTCCTTTAGACTCTATTCAGAACAGCAAATGCTGGACGTTGCCGTTATCCGCCAACACCAGCTGATACTGGCAGGGATGAGAATGTAATCCAAAGTGGCAGCTCCTTTTAACTTTTCCCCAAGTGTCTGTGCAGTGGCTTCGAGCACACCCTCTGAACTTTTCCCCTCGTGGATGTTTTTTTTTATTATTATTTTTAATATATTGACATTCCAGCCCTTGGAACAAGGTCTTCACTCCTTTTCTCATTTCAAGATCTTGTTTTGGGAGAGCTCTAACACCTGTCCACTGATCGCCTGCCAGTCTGCATCTGTGCCCAGCTGACAGGGCTGTCTGCTTTGACTAATGATGTGATTGATGGACAAAATAAGGAAGAACACACAAAAAAACATTTCTGTCTGGTCTGGTGTGTCAGCAAGCCTTCATCAAGTGGCTGCTGAAGGTATATTTTGCTGCATGCCTCATTACACAGTAATGGCATTCCCAGGCAAAGCTGTTTCTTTTCATGACACAAGACAGCAGGCAGCTTTATGGACTCTGGGCCTATCGAGCCTGGAGGAGAGAAGCACTAAAGAGTGGTCATTTCCAAAAGTGCCGCAAGTTGCTTTTTTGTTGTCATGAATTTAATATGAATCAACACAATATGAAATGAGCATGAGGAATTTTAGTGACTAGTCATTTTTTAAGACTGCTGTCTAAACAGCCATCAAGAAAAAAAACATTTTCTTCCACCAAACCTGTTGCAAAAAGAAGTCATCTGTCAATTTTATTACATTAAAAAAGTACACAGAGGCGTATAGTCCAAACAAATGTCTGCTTCAGTGCTAAACATGTGGAAAACGCAACATATCTGGAGCAAAAAAAGGCAAGTAACTGGCAGGCTGAATGCAGTATTTAACAACTAAGATTTAAATGGCTCTTTATGTAGATCTGCATGAAGAGCGCTCTTGTGCAGTTCTTACAGTCTGCTGGGTGACTGCCTGCTCCAGAGAACACAAGGCTGGCATGAAGGCCACGCGACGCAGCCGGCAACGAGGGATGGCAGGCGTTGCCTCGGGAGGGGGACATGGGGAGGGGATGTCTCCGGCACCTCCCTGCGCTCAGCACCCCGCTCCTCGCCTCACCTGCCCCAAGGTGTGTGGCTCATAGCCAGCTGGCCTCCCCTTGGTTCCTCCCCTCCTCTGAAGGCTTGTTGCTTCCTGTAGAGTTTTTGCATTTTGAAATACTTAATTTCACTCAGGAAAAGTATCAAAAAGCAAGTTACTCTTCTCAGCCAAAAATCTTTGGATTGTTTTTCCCTTCCTGATACAAGAGGTCTTTTTCCATGGGTTATTGTGAATAATTTGTGATTTTAATGAGTTGTGATTAGTTAAGAAATCATTCTTCGTGTAATAAATACTACACAATAAATTAGAAAATGTATACGAGTTCTTTATACCCACTTGTAGAGAGGAAAACATTGATGTAAATTCTTGTTATGACAAATGTAAAAGATAATCTTTTAAAGTGCATTTAATTTACTGTAATACTAAGAACCACTTTATCGATGCCTAAGAGTACAGAAAAAATGAACACAGGATAATTCAAAGCAAATAAATAGCGTGATTAAATTCAGCATGGCAGTTACTTACAGACACAATCGTGTTACCCTTACGTATGGCTTAAAAGAATAATAACAGAAATACTGTTTTTGATTCAAGAATAAAAGACTTCTGTGTAGATGCAAATAACTAAAGGCTGTTAACCTGCTTTCTTTAGTTCTTGATACTAAATAAGGCAATTCCAGGCTCAAGGGAAGAAGAAATTCTGTTGATTGAAAAGTTTAAACAAAGTAATTATTCTATCAGCCGTGGTAGGGGAGCTGAGTACCACAAAATATCAAACACCTGCAGGTTTCCAAGAAGTTCTCTGCTGAAAACCAGAAGCAGCTGGGTGGAGGAGAGGCCATTTTATCAGTAACCAATAGGTTTCTGTGCTCCACTGACCTTGAAGTCAATACCAGTGCCAAGAGCTCACTGTCTGCTGTTTCTTCTTGCATTATTGGTTTGAGAACCATAAAAACGTCAGAGATTTACTATAAATCACAATTCAGTTGGGTTTTGTTGTCTTGGTTCATTTTTTTTTTACTTTAGCTGAGCCTGGCCATATTCATTTGTGAATTGCAGGCAAGTAGTTAGCAGAATGTGTCTCATTACCTTTTCCATGGAGCTTTGCGATCTTTTTAATAGGGATCTTCACATTTCTGTGCTCATTTTGGTAATGCTGGGAGCCAAGCTTTGGGTGGGGGTGGCTGCTGCTGTGTTAGGATGTGGTGGGCATGCAAGGGGGAGGCAAGTCTCTTTTCTTCCCTCACTACCTTTTTTTGTTTGTTTGTTTTGTTTTTGTTAATCACTGGGATAAGTGAGTAATTTGGTAAGGGAGACATTCCTTCTTTTTTTATTTTTTTATTTTTTTGGTCTCTTTTCCCTGAAGTTGTTGTGTGTGTCAAATTTGTCATGGTTTAATGGCTTACTGTATTTCCATTAAACGCATTTTCATTAAAGTTAGGATCTTTAAAGAATGATCATCTTATCCATCTGTTCAAAAAGCATAAAGTCACAAATCTGGGTCAGAAAAGATACTTGGAAAAATCCCCTGTATTCAATCAGTTTCTGGCAAGTGAATTTGTCTCATGACTTAAGGAATTGGTGGGAAAAAAAAAAAAAAAAAAAAAGAGAGAGAATTTAACTGCAAAAATATTTTTTTATCAGCTCTTTGCTTGGAGCCATGGCAAGCAGGTTTCCAGTTTGTAGATGGTAGGAGAGGAACTCAAAGGAGATTTGACCTTAGGTTATTTCCTTTAATCTTAGGAGAACCAGCCACCCGTTAACATGTCTATATATATCAATATAGATATAAGTATACAATCTTTTCTTTCTTAATCAAGTTTGTTTATCTTCCTTGATGGATTCTTCTGTTTCCTAAATCTTTAAAAATTCGTCTTCATGGCTTCTGCACCTTGCTCAGGCATTTTTTCTGTTCCCTCTACATTCTACAGTAGTTAAAGCCTAAGACCCTTGAAGAAATCTGCTCATTACTTTATTGCTTGTTACAGGCAGCAAAATGCATCTGAAGATCAGATGTCTTAATAGTATGTAATTTGGATGTGTCGGGGATGCATTTGTTGTATTGCAAATATTTTCTGATTATGTATTTTAACATTATAGAAACGTATAGAAAGAAAGCACGTTTTTTCCTTGCCTGCCTTTTGGAATCCTAGGGTTGGAATTTACTGAGATCAACAGACTTTCAAATACAAATTCAAATTCTTCTAGAATGAGTATTTTTTTTCTCCCGCTTTTATAAAGTTCCTGTCAATTGACACATACAAAACTATTGAATTCTGTTGTGTTGAACTGTGTCCCTGAGGGCTGAGCTCCTTTTTCCTGCTGGAATCACTGGGAAACCATCGACACATCCCAAACATTCCTTATGATTTTGGCGAAGAGGGAGGATTTTGTTTCTGTGAAGTAGGTGTTTGTATTTGCAATGCGTGTCTGTCAAAAGCAGCATGAGGTCTTCTTAAATGTTACTTATTGATATTGATATTTACTAGTTTAAATAATTATTAGTGTTATTTATTAATACTAATTAGTGGGCAGTAGTGAGGTTGAAAGGGCAAAGACAGGTTCCCAGTGAGGAAGGGAGCATTGGCAACAGTGAATTTCCACTTCCCTTGAGATGGTGACAAAGCCTCCAGGAAGCATTCAATGCCAGCCAAGCTTCACCCACACCTTTCTCCCTGCTGACTTTGTGATCCTATAGTTAACCTCTCAGAAATGCAGACTGGAGTCTTCACTTGCAAGCAGGAGCCCTGCCTTTGTTTGACAAATGAGAACAAGTGGCAGCGAGCCTGGGATGGGCAGCCGTGGTGGAAGCCCTTCCCTAGGAAATAAGTATGAAAAATATTCAGTAAGCCATGTGCCTCAGCATTAGGATGCTGCAGGCATGTTGAACCTTGGAAGGTTTAATGGAAAGCATTATGTACTTGTTGATTATTAGCATGAGAACTTTCTTCCGCTTAAGAAGAAAAACTAATTATTAGTTCTTGAGTGCTCTGTGACCACTGATCTTTAGAGTGCTGTGATGACTGGAGCTGTGTGAATAACTGATATTTCCTTTCCTTGGCAATACTAAATGTAGATAAATAGTTCAGTCAAACGATTTTTTTTTTTTTGTTTCCCTTGACTGTTGATTTTTATTTCTCTTCACTTTAGCTTTCAAAATAAAATGGAAGAAAACATCAAGGAAAACTACAGTGTTTGAAATATGTTTGTTTAAAACATTCCAATATTCCTAAATTTTTGTTTTAGTGTTGCTATTCTTAACCAATGCAATTGTTGCAGTGAAGTGAAAGTGAATTTGCTAGTTGTTTCACTGTTTTCATAATTGTATTTTTTTTTTCCTTTTAACATGAGAGAAGGCTTTTAGTGGAATAATTTTGCTTAGATCTAGTCACGGTACCTTGCATATGGGAATCATTAGGGATGTGAGATTAAGAACCTATCAACGGAAGGCAATAAAAGCCATTTTAAACTTCTGCTGTCCACAAGAGAGGAAGAATCCTGCCCTTCATTAATGTGTCCCTCAGGTTATAAGTGGGATGCTTGAGGCTGAAGGGAAGTTTAAGGCTCTCATGCAGTGAGACCTCTTGGACTAAGCCTTTGGAGGGTGCTCATCGAGGAAGGAGGAGAGATCCTCAGCCACCAGAGATTACATCTTCTTCTCTGCATCTCCAGCATTTTTTTATCCCTGCAGTGTGTGGTGGGTATTGGTCTGTACCAGCCGCGAGAGCAGGGTCCTCAAATGAATCCAGCAATGAATGCAGTTTTGAGCATCTACCTTCTCTATTAGTCCAGAATATTTTAGTTTAAAATACGTGGTGTATATATATGCTATTGTATTAAATGCTATATGCATATGCAATACATTAGGAGAATGCTGTGTATAATGCAGCCACCATATGTCATATAAAATAAAAATGAAGAGGGTATATGAGCAAATACCATACAGCATATGGCAATATGAATATTAACCTCAATATATAAATAGCTTCTGAAATATCTGTTTTAAAACAAAGAAAGAAACCTAACATGATAGCAATTGAGTAGAGATTCTGTGTCTTTTAAGGTTCTTGATGTCAAGGAGGTAAAATACCATTCCAATACTTGAATTTAATATGTACTTCACACAAAAATAAATCATGTAATATTTTCATGGCAGGCATAGAATTTTATGATTTTTATGACGATCGCAGAATTGGGATTCATATTTTATGGACAGCACTAATAACGTAAAGAAAATGCACCAGATGAAAAAATCTTAAGAAACAAGGAATGGTAGTGAAGTTGAACAAAGAAAATTAAGTTAGTGTAATCAAGCCTTTTTGGTAGGTTTTGGTTTTGTATTCAGAGTAGCTGTTAGTGTATTCACAAGGCAAACACACTGATTTAAAATGTTTAAAATAGAGAACAACATAGTGCCCTGTTTCCAATTGTAATCACAATAACATTCAACTAATTGCTTTTGTAGGTAATTTAATGTTTAATCTTAAGGCTGTATTTGTTCATATATGTATTCTTTGGTGCCTAATTCTGTTACTACCAAATCCCCAGTTTAGAGCTTCTGAAAGGCAGCGATGGTGTAGTGTGCCTGGGTCACTTTGCATTCTCCATCAGCAACAAAAATCAGTACCAAAACATAATCTCATATTGAGAAGCTATTGCTTACAATAACTGGATCACCAGCAGTACCCCAAGGAAAACAGAATTTGTATTTTCTTCTCTGTTGGACAGTTTGGAGAGGGAGCAGAGAGTATGAATTTATGCCCTGAGTGAAATTAGAAGATGCACCTTGATTATCTGGAGATTCCCTGGCATATGAGGCAAACTGAATGGGAAGGCAATGCTTTTACCAAGCAGCTTAACTGGACTATTCTGCCAGGGAGATATGGGGGCTTTGATTTACGCTCACCTTTGTTCAAGGGAGTTTTAACGGGTTTTCTGCTCCCCGAGTCTGGTCAGTGGCCAAGTTCAAAAAGGGTTCTAGTCCTTAAAGGTTATTTTCAACTTAATCCCTTCTTATTAGGGTAAGGGGTCATAGCTAGATAGAGAAAAAGCAGGAGGAAAAGAAGGAAAGCTGCTTGGGGAAGAAAAAGGAACAATGCAGTAGGAAGAGAGAAACATCTTTTTTTTTGTGTGTAGGAAATGACACGGGAGTTGCTCAGGTTTATGGGAAGGAAGGTCCAAGCTATGGGAGTTTTCAGCTCCTGTCTTTAAGCAGCCAAGCTGAAATGCATGCTAGGAAAATAAAAAATATTTTATTTTACTGGGAATTAACACAGTCCTTGTTCTTCATTCCCAAGAGGGAACAGGATAATGCTGCTATCTTCTTTATTATTTACTTCACCTCTGGTTCGTTCAGCAGCTGCATCCTTGAATCAGTATGTCCCCAGCAAATTATGGTAAGCAATTTTAAATTAATTTCCAAGGCAAAACAAAATTATTTTAAGATGAAGAATGGAGTGCAAGACAGCCTGACTTGGGGCCTGTTTTAACAGCACTTCTGGTAGGAGAAGCCTTGAGGAGCTGACCCTTCATCCTGGTCTTCAGAGACCCTACAGATTTGCTACAGACCACGAGGTACACAGCATGCTGTCTGTTCCCCAGCCCTGTGGTGCGGCATTAAGAAAGCCAGTGGTACTATCGATGTGGCACTTAGTCCCAGCAGAATTCATAGGAGTTTCTCCTAAGAGCCTCCCTGGACATGTCTGTGCTCTGTGGGAGAAGGCAGAGCCTTGCAGATAGCAGCATCTTCCTCTCATCTTGGTTGCAGGCCATCAGAAACCAATAACAGGAACACAAGCCAGGGAGAAACGTTTTCACTGTAAGTATCTCAATTCCTACTGCATTTTCTGAGATGTCCGGACTGGTGCTTCAGCATTAGAGATGTAAATTGTGCTGCTAGGGTGAATTACAGTGTCACCTGTACATGTACCATGTTGCAAATGCGTAGCTAGGAGCAAGTGCCAAAGTGCAACCTGGGCTTTATCACATAGACTTGTCAAATCTATAAACATGACTTCGAGGTGCCTATAAATACCTGGGCTTTGTTATTTATGTGCAGTGACTCTGGATTGGGAAGCGTGCGTGGCCAGCCTGCTGCTGTCCTCAAAGTGGCAGTATAGTCAGGTACTCAAGTCGGGCTCCAAATCTACTCAAAATTTCCAAACTGCAGATTTAAAATGTGATGTGCAGACAATGAGGAGCTGAGGGTAGGTGCAAGTGCTGCTTTCCTCCTCTTTGCTGAGCTAGAGGCTCATGGTTCCCCTGTACTGATCCATGCCACCAGTGTCCAGGGCCCAGCCTGAGTCCCTCTTTCTGTGGTCTATGGCAGGGCAATGCTGCTGCCAGCCGCTAGCCCAGCAGGAGTTACGCCTACATACCTCATGATACTCTGACATCACCAATTTTCCATAGTTAGCATAAATTATTAGTACCTGATGTTCCCAGGAGGCCATTACAGTCAATATTGCTTGTACATGTATGTGTGTGTTAATTCCCAAAGCAGGTATTTATCAGATGGAGCTGGTAGCACGCTCTGGCAGGGTGTCTGTCACACTTCTGCTCAACTGTTTAATTCACTGGGGCTTTCTGGTGGGTGATTTCACTTTGTGTTCTATAATACCTGCTCGTTAGTGGAAGGAGAGAAAAGCTGCACAGAACATCTGAATTTTAGCTTTACCTTCTAAATTGTCATGCTTTTTTTTGTTCTTAATGGGATGCTTTGGTCCAGCTATGTTTTGTTTTCCATCAGATTAGTAATAGTAGAAAAACACTGCAGAGTGCTCTTCTCCTAACAGTTGTCATTACTAGCTAGCATAGTAAAGTAAAATAATTGACTAGCAAAAGGTTTGATAACTCAGAGTTTTATGTTTCTCAGAAATGACTCATTCCCATATGCATCCTGCAAACCATATTCTGAATGCTGAACTCACTATAACCTGCTCTTAGAGAGGCTCTTGCCTCACATTGCTGTTTTGGCATAAGAAACAGTAGAAGCAACAGCAGCTTCAAAGAGTATGTAAATGTGTAATGACTTTCCAAAGCGGATTGATAATTACTTATTGCACTAAATAATCCTGGAAGTATGTTAGAGGAGGAATGTGAGAAGAACGAATGAACTTACATAAGGAGAGAAATATATGCATCCCTTCTGCTGTCTGATTCATTTAAATGGTCTTATTACTGTATCTATGTGGAGGGGAGGTAATGAAGGTTGTTTTATGCTGCTATATCTTTTTTTTTTCCAGTTTGTTTTATTTTAAGAAATGCAATGATAGCTACGGGTGGAGTTAGCAGCCACCAGTGACACTAAAATGTTGCATTTGCCTCACTTCATGTAGCATGGGAAATGTGAAAAACATGACCCTAAACTTAAATTCTTGTGCAGTAAATATTTCCACTGCTCAAAATTAGTTTTGTCATTTTGAAAAACATTTCCTTTTGTAATTTTTTTTTAAATTAAGCTTTCAGCTGGCACCAACTAAATGTGCTTGACCTTTTGAAAGCTAATTTTCAAGAATAACCTCCTCTTATACACTAAATTATCTTGTAAATAAAAAGGTGTGACACAGGAGCATAGGAAGCAATTGGGATTTATTCATCAATGCCTGTCTCTTGAAATCAGTCAGCAACCTGGAGCTCGATACTCCTGTGAGAGGACAGGTAGTAGCATATTTCTGGTGATTTTTTCTTTTTTTGTACACGTTGGAGGTTGACTTTTCAGCTTTTATTTTGGTGGGTACGAAATCACACTTGAACTCCATGTTTACTGTGATTGGTAAAGCACATTTTGAAGCTATGGTACGAAGGACGTATTTTGGTACCTGCTGCCGGGTTACTGGAAAGGAAGAATTTTTACAAGTGCAGGCTCTCGTGTACAAAAAGGCAGCTCGAGTTGCGCTCTGTTTGAAACACGAGCCTGCAATGGATGCAGCTGCAAACCTCAGTTTAAACTTTTAACTGAGTTGTGTGTAATTTAAAACTAATTGTTTCTTGAGATGTACACAGAGTGGGAACAAAACTCTGTGTGTCACTGCCGCCCATTCTGTCAGCTAGGCTGGGGCTGGATTTCTGGGAGCTCTGCCCTGAGCAGCGGAAGGAGCAGTGCCATCAGGCACCTCTGGCCACAGCCAGCTGCACAGGCTGGAGGGCTGGGAGGCAGCTATTTTTGAAGCAGCCCAGTGGTAGAGAACAAGGCTTGGATATTTCAGAGGGGGCAAGTGCATGTCTCTTCTCAATGTAATTTATTTGTGTTTCTATCTGTGATTGCAATTTTTGCCCTCAGTGGAGTCTCAGGAACCTTATCCCCTGCGTAGGTGAAAGATGATGCAATGCTGACATGGTTTCTGCTGCCTCCCATTTCTGTGGGGCACCTTCAACTCTGACTGAGAGGTTATTGCAGCAGGCAATGGTCATTTTGTTTGACCAGTTAAGGGAGCAGTTAATCTTTAGCTGATCTTTTGAAATCCTTTCTATCCAGCAGTTCTCACTGAGAGCTATTGGAATTACTTTGAATTCTTGGCAAATTTGCTGGTATTTAATTTATCTTAACCAGCAAATTTCACTGAAAATGTTTCATATGAATTGTCCGGTGGTTTTTTTTGAATGCCTGTCCCTCCCTTCTGGGAAATAAAGTTGTTTTTCTAATTAAAAATAGAACAAAACCAAAAATTGTAGAAAATAATTACATAGATCTTATTTTAAGGCAAAAACCTGTGGAAGAAATCGGCTAGAATTAAACCTTCCCTGTGAAATAGCAGCAATTAGGACAGACACCTTCCTCTAACTCTGAGCCAGGCAGCTTGGGTGACAAATATGTCAAATTAATACATCACCAGGTATGAAAGCGCAGTTAGAATTTGACTGAGGTACTTCCAGCCTGAGAAAGGGAACGATTTATCAATGCAAACTTAATAACATCTATTTGAATCTAACTAAAAATCAATATTTCATTACCAAATTGTTAGTGAGAATGAAGAAAAATTGCGGAAGTCGGGCAGTTTGGTGGAAGAGAAGCATCAGGAGTTCAATGTGAAGACGGGATGATTCATGAGGCCAAGCCAGTGGAAGGGTGAAGGAGGACGAATGCAGAAAACTTGGAGGGCCCTCTCTCTTGTGACCTTGGCAGTGAAAGGAAAAAAAAATACTAGAAAATGAAAGTGACTGTCAACTCCCAACAGGGATGGATCACACCATAAATCAAGCACAGCCCGGAGAGGGAAGAGGGGCTCGGGCTGGGGGCGAGTACGGTGAGGGAAACCGTCGGGTAATTTAACTCTTTGAACCTTGGATGCCTTTTATTCGCACTTCAGCGAAGTTCATACAACATATGTGAATCCCTTCTCTTTGCAATGGTTTACATAAAAATGTGTCAGGGGCAGATAAATGGTGAAGCATTGCTTTCCATTGGCTGGGATTTAGAGTACAGTACCAGTAAGCATTTCCTTCAGCCCAGGAAAAGAGAAAAACGAGAGACTGAGGCTCCTGTGACACATAACTAAATCAGTTGGTTGAGAGGCCTAATCTGGGAGAGACTTTTTGGTGATTTGCAGAAAAAATATAGATTTAAGGACATTAGTATTTCTATTACTGAAATAATGTATTGATCTGTGAGCAGCAAGCAAAAAAAATCACTCCTTTAAACCTAAAATACAAATGAAACTGAAAGGTCGCTGGATTTTTCTAACCTTTAATTTTTTATTTAGTTCTTAAAATCTGATCTCTGACAGCATGGAGGAGCTGACTGACACAGAGGGGTTTGTTACTGTCCTCTGGTAGGGGGTGAAGGGGACATGCAGTAGACGTGAATATTACCTCTGAATTAAAACATAGTTTGAGCAGTCTATTTGCTGAAGAGAGGCACAAAGTACCCTCTGTTTTTTCCAGAGGGTACTTTTTCATTGCCCTGAATGTATTATATTTCGGTTTTGTTACCTGTCCCTCTATTGGTCAAATTGGTGTGCATCCATACCATCCACGAAAGGTGAAATCTTTTCATTCTCAATTGAAAAAGACTTAACACAGGACATCTGTTATTCTGAACAGACATGGTGGTGGTAGCAGTGGTGGGATGCCAGCCCCATGCCTGTTTACAAAATTGTGCAAAGATATTGTGATCCGTAGTGCTGGGGGGTGTGTTTGACTTCTGCCTTTCCCTGTGAATACCAAAGGGTGGCAGGAATGTTAATGCTGGAGATATCAGAAATGAGCCCTGGGAATGTGGTACCACTGCCAGGGCTCCTGGGGCATCCAGACAGAGGTACCAAGCCCTCGGGAAGCTGTGGCAGGGGACATTGTGTATCTACAGCCTTTGTAATGGCCTCGGCCATGCCTGTGTTGAGTACAATGTGGTTTTCTATCCCTCAGGAAGAAGGCAGAGGAGGGAGATTGTTCCTATGCTCTCAAGGCCACATAAATACCTTTGGCTGGAAGGTGGGAAGCTGCTATGAAACGTGAGCTGATGGACCTGCAGGTTGTGCTAAAACCAACGCCTTCACGGGAGGAGGCAAGCCCAGGGTGTTGTGCGGTGCTTTCAGGAGGCATTTGCCTATGTGGTGCTGCCCACAGGAGAGAACATCAGCTGTGTCTGGCATTGAAGTGATGGGGACCACATGCATGGGAAAGGGAGAGCAGTCACCTCCGCCAGTGCCACCAGGCTCTGTGTTTTGGGGACAGCTTTATGCTTGGGCTCCAATGTGGGTAAAACACCACTCAGTAAGATCCCTGCTGCAGCTGCTGCACTGACCAGGTGCTGCAGAAAATGGGGTTGTGCCAGGCCATGGGCAGCCCATGGATGCAGAGACCTCCTGGCGGGGCTCAGAGGGCCCAGGGCTGGGGTTCTGCAGGTCCTCTCTGGGAGGCAATGTGGTAAATCGGCTTCCAGCAGCAGGGCGAATAAGCAGGAACAGTGTGGCTGAGAAAATGTGGCAAAATATGTATGGGTCCCTGCATGCTCTGTAGTTCTCTTGCAGTACTGTTTTTTTTTTTTTTTTTAATCTAAATATAGGACTCATCTCAAAGCCTCACATGAGAAGTTGCAGATCTAATCAAGGTCAGAAGAACATTAAAAAAAATTGGAACAGGAAAAGGCCATCAGGACCAATGTTTCTGTTCCTTTTTTCCTCCTGTCTTAGCTCTGGATCTTGGCTCTAATTGCCATTTATTTTTTATTGCTCTCACTATACTTCTCATATAATGTTTATATTAATGGGCGGGGGGAGGGCGGGAAGTGAAGAAACACCAGGAAATGGAGTGCAATTGGAGTATGTGAGATGTGGCTTTTGTCTTCTTTATCACTGTTTTCTTGTAGTACTTCCAGCTCAGATATTAATTTATCATTGAGAGTGCTGCAGAAGTGTGGTCCCTTGTATTTTATTGAAGGCTTGATCTAAATTCCAGATGGTCACCATGTGATCAAACCAGCCATGGGCAAATAGGATATTTCTTTGTGTCTATATTTGATTTCTTTGCCAAATTCATACCTATCTAATCTTCTGCCCATAAGCTTGTATTCATTCATTCTTTAAGAAGTGTGCAACAGCTCCGCCTCCTCATGGGCTAGAGACAATGAGGATGATTGCAAACATTCACCATCTAAATGTTGTTAAAATAAAATGCCGTTGCATACAAATGAAAGCTCTCTAAGTCACACACACAAATAAAAAATGTTTAGAGCAGAAAAATAATTCTCTGCAACAAATGAAAGGTTTTGAGAGATTATGTGTTGGAGGACAGGAGTGCATTGGCACAACACTAGTTCAGGTAAATGTGTTGGTTTTGGGGTGCAAAGAACTGTGAAATATTGCTCATGAAAATCCACAGAGCCATTCTCCTTGTAAAGTCCCTGCTTTAGTGCAGGAGCTTAATGGATGTGAATGGGGGATGATCTATGCCAAGGATGATTTTCTTTCTTAAAAAAAAAAGTAAAGTAAAAAGCAAATTTCAGACTATAACAAAATTCTATATACTTCAGAACATAGAAGCAACAATATAAAAATCTTCTTAATCATGATATGATTAAGGGATTTTTAAAAGCTGCCTTGTAGTCATATTTCCATTTTCTGATAAATTCCATACTTTCTTTCAATACACTTCTCATCATAATAATATGAACTGTAAAAAAATCCTTCCATTTCTGCAACGTGCTATGAAAAAAATGGGAGTGGAAAAGAGAGAATTAAGAAGGCTCTAAGTTTTATCATTCTCTTCATAAAGCAGTACAGCAACCATAACTGCGGCAGAGAAAAGAAACAGATACTGTACTGTCTGAGGTATTCTGTGCCATAAACTCCCATAATAGAAACAGATGGCAAAAACGCCTTGGAAGTAAAGAAAGTACTGTACATGCAGCTCTACCCTAACATATGAAGAGATTCAGGCCTGACACATAAGGAGATGCACCTGGAGCTCTGCCAGCGCTACTGTGTGGTGCAGCATTGCTGGAGAAGAGCAAACCCACAATTTCGTGTCAGGGCAGCTCGGCAGCAGGGCCATCTCATGCACTTGAGGTTTGTCATTTTGGCTGAGATGGGCAGGGATGGATGGAAACCTGGTGGAGCAGCATTCTAGCGCTTCCCTGGAGCATCTTGAGCATGGTGTGGGTGCTCCTGCCTCCTCCTCCTCCTGCCCCTGCCTCCGCTAAGCAGCCAGCCCAGCTGCTAACATGGCTGAGCTAAGTTGTGTGACAAGTATCATGCACACGGTGGAAATGGCAAAACTGTTTTATTCTTCCCTGGTATCTAGCTAAGGAAATGTCACTTATTTCATCCCGTGCTGTTTCACTGGTCCTGCTATGAGTGAAGGAAAATATAATGTGTGCATTGCACTAGAGGGGGAGCTGAAGGTCAGGAGTGAAATATAGCTTTCTGCTGCACTTGGTCTCAGTCTGAATGTTACCTACATTATCATCAGAGCTCACTGTCGTAATGGGGAGACCTTGTCACAGGAGGGAGGTCACCTAGAAACAGGAAGAAAAATTGGGGGAAAAATACTAAATAAGATAAACTAAAAAGAAGACCGGTAGGGTTCCCAAACTTCCTTTGTGTGTATTTGAGAGCAGTAAATTATCTGCAAAAGGCATGCTTATCTTCCAGCTGAAATCCCACTGTTGTCCTGGGCCCGAGGCACTGCTCTTCTAACGTCCCATAAGGTTGGTATCAGCATCTTTCCACCCGCATCTCTGGCTTTGACCTCTGTGCTTTTATGATGGCTTGGATTTATGAACTCCAGTTATGTTTTCGGGCAGCAGCTCTCCATATATTCTTGAGAGAAGAGGATGTAGCAGATTGTTTTCATTAGAAAACAGACTGGCAAAGAGGCTTTTCTCCCCTCACTGCCTGGCAGGGGCTGGGGCTGGGGCTGCTGGGTGCAGTGCAGCTGCCCTTCATGGCCATGATGTCTCTTGCCTGCTGCCATGGGTAGGGCTGGTGCAGGATGCCTGTGTGTCAGGGTGCTGGCGGGTTGGACCTGCCTTCCACTGCATGGCTGGAACTTCTGTTTAGTTCCGGAGCAGACATTTTAAGCATTAGTGTGAAGAGATGTGAGCGTTACACTGGGCCTGCACTGTTTGCATACCCTCCAGCCACCCAATTAACTGCCTAATATTTGTGCAGAGCATCTTTCATCTACAGATGTGAAAGAGCTTTGCAAACATTAATTCATATTAATATGTTGCCAAAAACAAATGTTTCCTTGGTGCTTCCAGGGCTCTCCTCTCTCGTCACCAATTCCAACCATGGATTCCCAAGGTGGGGCAGGGCACCTGTCTTGTGACAGGGCCAAACCCCCGGAGTGTCAGCAGGGGAGGTCTGTGTTCCTCCGAGGCCATCGTCCAGCTGAGCAAGGTGCAGAGTCACCTTCCTTTCTCTGTGCCGTAGGAAACGCTTGTGTGGTTCCCCCCTAGTCCTGACAAAATTATGTAGATTAAAAACTGCTGTTGCTAACAGTGAGAGAATGAATCCAGGCCCCTTTGGTGACATGAGGGCAGGAGGCCTGTGCCTGCTGCGCTGCGCTGCGGTGCAGGCCGTGAAAGGGACAAGCCCCCAGGCAGTGATGCTGGGCTCTGGGTGTGGGCAGACAGCTGCCCGTTCGTATGCTAGCTCCATTAGGTAAAGGTGCAAAATATTGCATAAATATCCAGCAATTCAAATGACTATAGCTTCTTTCCAATTTGCAGTAAATCCGCTAGAGATTCACTAGTACTCAGGTTTTAACAGTTAATGCTTGGGTGTAAAGATTTTGCTCCTCAATCTGCTGGAAGAATGTCCAGCTTCTCACATGAAATAAACCTAATTTTATCCTAGGGAAAAAAAAAAAAAAAAAGACACAGGATAAATTGAGTTTCAGGATTTACAGTGAAAGTCTGTACAACTCTAAGCCATAGTGATGTTTTTTATTCCTGTATCAGACATTGCGGGTCACTGCCAGGTGTTCAGAGACTGGAGAGCAGCCACCTCAGTGCAGTCACCAGGGGGTGGCTGGATGGGGTCCCAGTGCTATGAAGGCAAGTAGGGGAAATTAAATTAACATTTCGCAATGCTCTTGGAAATTTTTTTTTATTTTATTTTTTTTAATGCATCTTGTTCTGCTCACAAACTCACTAACTTTTTTTTCTCCCTTTCCATTTTTTTTAGAAAATTATGCTAAGTTGTTATATGCACTTTGTTGGAGGAGGGAGAGGGGCGGGGGTGTCCCTGACACTGAGAGCTGCTCGTCAGTGCAGAAGTTTTGTGGCATCTTCATAAGGGCTCAAAAATACAACAGCCAGGAGCCGCTCGCTCATGTGGCAGGTTGGGGGTCCCAAGGCAGATACTGCAGCAGCCGCTGCCAGCACCTGGGTGGACCTTGGGTTAAGGCGTGCGAGAACCTGCTTCCTTTGGAAGGACAGTATGAAAACAGTGTGGCATAAAGCCAGGTAACAGCCTAAGCATTAGCTCACATAAAGTCTACCCTTTCGTCTTGGTTTAGTTGCTACTCCAACAGTTTAAACTTCCCAAATGCTATATCTCTTTTTAATGAAGATGTTGCATACTTGCAAAAATCGTGTATTTACTGCATAGAACACCTATTGATATATTTTGGTCATTTTAACTGAATTTGGAAGTCTTCATAAAGTGAGAAATACAACATTTCATTATTCAATTACAGCTAATTATTTTAGAAATACAGTTTAAATGCAAGCTATCTTAAATTTATTGCTTATCTGACTGGAAAGATCTAAGCAAAACCTGAAAATCATAAACCCTTCCAGAACATTATATTTTATGCAGTCCAAAATGTGACACATGGGGTCTTTAATAATTCACTGCTTGTTAACATTAAACAACTGTTAACATGCTCAAATAATTAGTTATGCTTGCTTGACATGTTTGCATCTTTAATAATTGATGCATTTATCTTAATTACTAACAGTATTATGGTCGTAATATGCATCTTTTTTCTATCTTAAAATTTTAACAAAAACTGACTTTTTGCCAAAAATGATTATCCTCTAAGTTTTAATTACTCATTGTAATTAAATTGCAAGCTGCACTATTTTATTAAAAATATCTTTCACAAAAATATTTAATGGAAAAGAGGTGATTTGTTGTTTATGCATCACACTTGGTAAATATTTCATAAGTTTCATATTACCCTTTCAGAGCGGATATAAAAAACATAACATTCTTAATATAAGAGTCAATTTAAAAGCTGCTATAGTAGTCTTCATTTCTCCTCCCAAAGGTTTGCAGAAGTCAATGAATAAAGGAAGACAAAAAGAAAGTTGCAATGACTGTAAATAGGATGCCCACAGTGATAGGAACCCTGAGCTGGAGACGTTGTGCTGTTGAGTATGTAAAATGTTCTTGAGTGGGATTAGTCTGACTTGAAATGGAGATGAGCAGTAGTTCTTCATTCTTCAGTGTTCTTCTGATTCAGCTTTGTCTCACAGGCTGCTAATAACAACAGTGGCAGTACTCTGACTGTAATCATTTATTTATTGCAATGCTGATTGAGATAGAGGTGAGCTTTATGTCAGCCAGTTTACAAAGACGGTGTTTCGAAGGTTTTCCCATCAGTAGGATGGGCTTTTTTGATTACGATGACTGTTTCTGGGCCTGAAATTCTGGGGAGAGCAAACGCATGCATGTTCTGTTTTGTGGCTGTGCTCCTTCCCAAGTGACTGACAGGGATGCCTGTAAAGGCACCAGCACATTGTTGGCAGGAAAAAGTCCATATGAGAGACAAAAGCCTTCTCCAAAGTTTTCAAAGTAAACTGTGAGACGCTATCCAAAGCTATGAGACACTATCTCACAGTGCTGCAAGCTCAGTGTAAGGGCTGTGTTTAGAAAGTAAGGAGAGCCCAGCTCATCTCTGATGTAGGACGCTGCTGAGGAGCTAACACTGGGACCATGGGCCATGGTCGGCAAGCCTGTGCCAGAAACCAGCTAGGGATCAGGTTGCAATGGATGCTGATATCTGACAGAGAGCTCTGTGCAGTGTGCTGCCTGCTTCCTCAATTCCGTGAGCCACATATGCATTGCAAAGGCCAAAACCCTAGTGAGAAAGGGGAATCTGTCCCCTCCTGCCCAGCTTGCTGCACCATGCGCACGGTCCATCAGCCTGCCCAGCAACAGTGATGTGATTAGGGATGAAGAGTTAGACCTGTGGAGAGAAGCAGATAGAGAACAAATTGTACTATGTATAGTGCCAAGGAATTGTTAAACCAAAAGGCAGCATGGCTTTCAGGTGATGGCCATGTGCCCTGGTGTCCCCAGCTAGGTTGGCACGTACCTGAAGAGCATGGGTGGAGGTGATGTGCAGTGACAGCCACCCTCCAGCTGGTGCCTCCATGTTCAGTGCATGCCTTTAATCCAACCTGCCTCTTCTGGCAGATTTCGAAGAGACTCACTATTGCAAAATCCTCATGTCCTTGACACCACGTTCTCCAAAAGAGCGATTTCTAGTGTGATTTTAGAGTTAAATAAAAATTTGCACATCACAGATCTATTAATCATTTCTTCCCTTCTGTGGGTGTATCTTCAGATTTCAGTGATTGATTTATGTGGCCAGATGGGTGCATTTGTTTCCTGCTGTCATTCAGTCCAGCAGAATCCATGCATGCTGTGCAGTACCGTGGGCTTGAACTTGCACTTAAAATGCACGGCTGTACATAAATACTGAATATCGTGCCCTCTTTGGAATGGACGAGGTTCAGACATGACACAAGTTGAGTTCATACCTCTCATTTAGTAAAGAAGTCATTCCTTTCAACTTTAATAGAAAAATTTTGGTATGGCAGAAGGGGGCCCTCTTCATGTCCTCCAGGTTCTCGCTTTGAATGCCTATGCATTTTGTATCACTACATGATGTGGAGAAGCTCATTAGCTGATACCAGAAATAAGAGGTTGTCATAGAAGTTTTCCGTGGGAAAAGCAATCTGTAGTCTGAAACTGCATGTACATTGACATATGTTAGAATATTTGTATGTGGTACTGTAGGATCAGTATTCCTGGACTCATGAACTGTGGGAACAAGGTCCATGACAACCTGTGAGAAGGGAACCCATGGGAAGGGCTATGGCTGGAGCAGTGTGTGCAGCAGTTTGCTTCTCAGGTGTGTTGGATGCGAAGGTGGAAAACAGAAGTGGGTGTGTGATGCTGCCAGTGGTCCTGCACAGGGACTCCCCACCCTGCTGACTGCGCAGGGTTTGCGCTTTGTTCCTGATGAAAAAATACAGCTTAATTTGGCCAAAATTCCTGCCAATGCCTGTGTTCACTGTTGCTGGTGAGAAAGGGAGAGAGCTGTGTGTGAGATTCACGTTGGAAATCCAAAAACAAGAGTGTGGAAAAGAGAAGGAGGGTGGCGAACGGTGATGTGTGTATGGATGAACTTCCGGAAGGGGGATGAGCTTTCAAAAAATATTGCCTGTGGAAGTATGAATTCTTCCCTGTGAACTCCATGATGTGCAAAATAACATATGACTTTTCAGTATTTTCAATATGAATATGCTCATGTTTATGACACAGAATATTTCAGTTTTGAGCTAAATTTGTTCTACCTCACTCAGGGTTTTGACATTTGTAAGTCTTTGCTCTCTCTAGGAGTGTCTTTAACAGCTTATATTAATTCAAGGTGTCCTTTTATGCACTTCAAATAAAATAAAAAAAAAAAAACCTTACTTTTAATGACATTTCCATTTATTCAGAATTATTATTTAAAATCCTAAATTAGCATTCTGCACTTTGGTTCTGACAGAGCCATTACATTTAATACTAAAAGAGTTTAGTTAATTTTAAATTATTAAACCCCATTGGCTGCATGATGTGAGCATCTTTAGGTAAGTTTCTGCAGTTCAGGTGCATTCCAACTGACTGCCATTGCAAACTTGAAACACTTCGCCTTTATTGCTTGTATCCTTATATATGGCAGCTGTTTTTTGGGGTTTCACCTGTTGTCCTGGGAAGTTACACAGCAGCTGAACTTGCTAACGACAATATGAGAACCATCTGTCCTGAGCAATGCAGCTACTCCAAGACAAGGAGAGTCACTCATGATTGTAAGTTGTTTTTTTCTGAAGAAAAAATTAGAAAGTTTATGGCATAAACTTGCTTATATAGGAGACTAATTTCTTCTGTTAAGAATACGTACTTACTTTACATTTTTAAAACTTTTATCCTATTTTTCATGCAATAGAAAATTATTTTATTTTGACATTAATTTCCTGTCAGTGGTAGCCTGGCATGACTTAGGTAAGAGGCTAACTTTTGCATGAAAGTAGTGAGCTGGTGATGGTCATTTCTTCAGACGTGTGACTGGAGAAACAACTGCAGGCTTAACCAGAGAGCAGCACCTAGTAAGTAAGGTCTCAGCATAGATGGGATCTAGTAATGAAGGAAACAAATTGAGAAGTCTTTTTGACTGCAAAGAAGTGCAGTGGAGATGGAAAATAATATATGAAAAATGAGACAGAATATACAGCAAAGTAGTTACTTTTGCATTAAAACTGTGCAGTTGCACTCTGCGGGCAGTATGGATATCCAGTGACAGGCAGCATCTTAAAGCGCTTCAGTGGCTGTGACTTCAGGTGAAACTTGCTGCAAGCTAGAGATCTGCTTTAATTATTTTTTGAATCTGTGAACAGCTATGATCATTTACATTTGTTGCTAATTCACTTATCTCCTGAAACTTGAGCTGCGCAGTTTGAGTTTTACAGATTTATCAAGTGAAACAATTGGGCTAATATCACATTAATTTAATTAACTTTAATTTCAAATGACTTGCTAAAGCACCTAACAAATGTAACATCTCCAAGACATTTTAGCAGATAGCTGCAGCTTTGTTGTACACTCTTGTCTTCAGAGTGAGAAAACATCTTGTTAGCATGAATACCCCCTTACTGCTTTAAAAGGGAATATCTTGTTTATGCAGTAACATTTGCCTTGATTGCCTGACTGTTATTTTGGAGGTGAAAGAAAACAACAGAAGTGCTGATTGGGGTGCTGATATAATTGCAACATGTATACTGTTCTGTAAAGATCTGATTGCAAAACATGACATCGATAGCTGATCGTGTGCTCGGGACATCCGCAGGGAAGCAGCCCTGCGTGCAGTTGCATGCCAGCGCCAGCCCTGGGAGAGCTGGCACACAGCGAGGCTGTGGGTCAGATGGTGCAGGCACCGGGCTGCTGTGCTGGGCTGCGGGCTGCTCATGGGAAGGAGGTCAAAACAAGGCACCTGGCCTCCTATTGCAGTTAAAACCAACCCAAAATTCTCTAAGGAAAAGTAAATATTCCGGCTATCCAGAATCAGTCACCATGTGTTTAGCTATGCCATCAATGGGTGCAATTTTAATGGCAACTACTAAATACACAGCAAAATATTTATGTCTACTTGAACACGAGTGGCAGCGTCCCCTGTCTGGCAGGAAGGCAGATGCACTAAATATTTTTAGAGAATATAGTCTGATCCAGACATCCTTAAGCTTACAGAAGCAGGCTGGAAAAAAAAACACAAGTAAGGGCATAGTGAATGTGTGGGCACAGCCAGGAAGATGAAAGCAGGAGGGCTGTACAAGAAGGGTGGTTTATCCACATTTCCTTTGCATCATACATATATATAAAATATTAATAGCACTGTATGAATATTCATATATGTTTAATATTCATTTGTACACAGAAGTTTACAGCAGATCCCTTTAACTTCTGATGCCAAACTCAGTGTTCAAAGGGTTATGCTGCCATTGTTGCGGCAAAACGTTTACATTTGTCTGCTGTAAAATAGGCTGAATGGCACCAAAGTGTCGTGTTTAGTTTTAAAATGCCACAAATAACAGATTTATAGATTTTTCTAAATACATTATTTTAGCTTGACAGCATTAATCATTCATGCTTCCTTCTTTCATTTTTCTACCTGCAATGGATTATTGAAACAGAAAATAACAACGGGAAAGGCTACAAGCAGTATCAAAATGTCAAGTTTGTACTTACAGTTGTATGTGCGTAGACAGGGTCAAGAGCCTCAATTATTTGTATATGTACACAGTGGTACTACATGAAAGGTTATGTCACCTGCAGCTATTTTCTTGCAGATTTAAATAGGACTGATATTCAACTCCACAGTCAGCCACTGACATGGAACATAGAATTGTAAAATACTATGAACTCTTATGTCAGGACCTAAAATATGAACTGGGTGATTGCAAGGTGTAGCTGTGGGCAATCCTATGTATTGCAGTGTAAGTCTTTTAAATTACTTTCTGTTATCCCTGACCCGTTCTTTCATTTAAGCATAAACCAGGAACAACATGGAAGTATTTTCTAGAGAGAAGAAAACTCTTCACTAGCACCCAGTCTGGAGTAAGGAGGTTTTTTTTTTGTTGTTGTTTTGTTTTTAATGTTTTATATTTCTGCAAAGACACTCAGGTATCATAGTTTAAAAAAATCCAAGTGCAGGCCTTGCATGTTAACAAAGTGCAAGTCTTACGTCAAAGCTGGCAACAGCATTATTTGCAGTAGACTCTGTGGTGGAATTAATCAGTATATTTTCATAGTAGAGGGAGGAAGAGATAAGCTAATAGTAGATTTTTGCTAGTGGTTTGTGTATTTAAGTTAAAGTTTGAAAAAGAAGAAGAAAAAGCATTAGTATGGAGTTTTCTTGACCAAGTTCCTTATGGGTAATAGTCACTCTTTTGAAAGGTCAGCACAAGACCTACAAAACAGAAAGTCTTATTTTTGAAGAAGTGATTGATATAAAGGTCCTCCATATCTTTAAAGCAACCCACTAAAATAGGAGTAATAATCATATATATTGATAGGCTTGTACATGAGTGATGTATGAAAGCACGAGGAGCACAGCTATGACTGTAAATTCAACTTCGGCGTTTACATTTACAAACTCTTGAGAGTAACTTACTACTTTTTTATCTGTAGACTTTAATGACAGGAGGAAAATGTGATATTGAAGGCCCAGTAGCACAACTTTTTACATACTATTAGTCTTGTATTGATTTATATTATTTATAGATAATGATATAATTAGCCCAGGGAAATAACTGTCTTACCAGACAAGAACATTTCAAGTACTAAATAAATGGTGAGGAATTAACATCAGCCTTTGTGCCTGCAGTCAGCTAGCACAAACCACATGTATATATACTGAATTAATACAATTGTCATTGCAAACTTGGTTTGAGATGTGCCATTCATTTAGTGGTAGGGCTAATGCATCTTGCCAATTTTCACAGTTGTAACAGAAATTCTGTTCTTTTTAGCTTTTTATCAAATCTTAAAATACAGATTTCACTGTCTCAAAGTACATCAAAAGTAAATTAAAGCATTAAGTATTGCTGAATGAGTAAGTTTTTCAGAACTTACTACTAAATGCTGCCATGCATCCAAAAGTTTGATCCCTGCTTTCTAGGAGGAAAAGCGTGAGTGTCTGTGTTGCCTCTGAAGCAAGGCATTGCCAATATGTAACTCTCTATCTAGTTTTCAGTTTTTGTCATTTTAAAATCTTCTCCCTGTTGTTTAATCTCTAGAGTGATCTTGTTCAATTTTAAGAGGTAACTGATCTTTAAAAGTGTCTAAATATTCTGCAGAAATTCTTCATATGCACACAAATCTATATATCCACACACACGCGCATTGATGCTACAGAATTTAATACAAATTCCAGCAAAATAACTTTGAGCTGCTTTAATGAAATAGCAATTATATGAAAATCCTGAGAGTTCTCACTTACAAATACAGCAGTGGAAATAACGTGCATACATCAGGATCACTAATATACAGGTGAAGTTTTAAAATTTTAGGAGCTTTATCTGTATCTTTGGTGGGTAAGATAGGAGGAAAGGATAACAGGCCAGTGACAGGGCTTGGAACCAGAGCTGTGGGGATTCGCGGTCTGTCTTCCCAAGGGCGATGCCTCCACTATGTGCAGTGCCCCTGCATGATGCCCGCTTGTTGCGCCACAGCAAGGCCTGGGACACAGCCGTGTACGGGGCCAGGGATCCCTTCTTCATGGCGCTGGCCCCATTTGGACAGGTCCTGCAGTTGGTGTGTCTGGTGGTCCTCTTGGCTCCACTCCTTCCCTGTGAAGAGAGATTGCCATTGGATTTTTTTTTTTATGTGCTTTCTTTCCTTTTCTTCCATTTTTTCTGCAAGAGCAGGTTCCATGATTCACATTAAAAATATTTTAATACTAGGATGATATTGATTGACCATGAAGAAACCTACTCGTGATAGTCAGTATACTCCAAGTAATAATATAAATGAATAATGTTTTACAGTCACTTTGAATCAGCCTCTTCTTCCAGCCCCAATCCATCCGTATCCAGTTAGAGCAAACTCCTCCAAGGCAAGTTACTCGTGGGTTCATCCCAATTTTCCTCTTTAGATCCTGTAAACAAATCCAATCACTGGCTGTTTAACATTTTTATTACATAAATTCCAGCATGCAATACAGCATTACTGGGTCCTGCTAATAATGGTGTGCATTTCAGATGTGTTCTCTTTTTGTCACAAAACCCCTTAAACCATATTCTAATAACTGTGTATAAGATATAATTGGTAAGAAGCTTCACATTCAGCGACTGGGAGGAATATCTCTGTAGTGCTTTTTGTTGCTCATGTTTTCATCTAAAGAAACCAACAGACATTTCAGTTCCTTCAAGGAAAAACAGCCCATGTCTCCAGTGATAACCCAGATGTGCAGACATGCTGATAAATATGATACATTTATGATTCCTTTATTACAATATTCTATGACAAGATAAAATAAACAGTATTTTGTGGAACATTACAGCTTATAACAAAGCTAAGCTACTGTCCAAAGATGCTGAAAAATTCCAGTATAAATACACTTTATTTTCAGCTGGATCATGGATGATCAGGGCATCCCAACTCTTTGACAATTTTCATATAATACTATGAAGAATTTCCTGATTTCTCTTCATCTTACTGCTGCTGCTAGCTCAATACATCTTTTTCTAGTAAAAATTATACAAATCTATGGTTTTTACTCTTCCCATAAGCAATAAATCCTTGAGATAGTTTCATACATGTTAACTACAATTTTTCTTCCTACCACCCCTCCCAGGAGTTCATTCAGCAAAACCTCGCATATATTGCAAAGAACAGGAACAAAACATAAGGAAACATCACTTTGGTGAAATTTGAGTAATATCTATTTATAAATATCTACCTGTATTTCTTTTACATAAACAAGAATGAAAGACCAGGAAAAGGTTGGATCATCAACTGGCATCTGTTTCTCTGCATGACATGTCCCAGGAGAATAATATTTACTAAGCAAACATGAGTTACATGTAGGACCATAATGTAGAGTTTTGAAATTGCCTTGGCAGCTGTTCACCTGTTGAATAGCTCTGTGACTTTCTGAGGAATTGTTTGCTTGATTCTGTCAAGGCAGAAGAAATAATTTTGATATATACAAAAAGCCATCTATGCTTTTTCTCTTCAATAATCTCCCTTCACAATATACTCATTTATGAAGCCTGACTTTACTGATGAGAAGGGACAGGCAGATCTTTGGCCTTAAGAGTTTCTCTGCCTGTGTTGCAGAGGACTTTCTTTGGGTTAGATCGCTGATTTTTCCTGTTCCACTTATCCTCAAGAAATTCCTGTTGCTCCTGCAGCCTCCCAGCAGCCCACCTGCCATGAGGTTGCTGATCCTTCTGTTAGATGAGAAGCAAGGCCCCAAAGCCATGTGCTGTCTCCATCCCTTCCCATGGTGCTCGCCATTGACCCCCATGCTGGGGGTTGCCCCTGGCCCCTGTTCAAAGTGGCCCGTCCTTTTGTGGTATGAGGGAAAAATATCCTCCCAAATCCAGCCTAAAAGTTCTTGTAAAAACTGAAATGTCATTGAAGCTTATTTTCTTGGTTTCTTCTCTTCTACTCCTTCCTAATTTTACCACCTGTAGTGTAAATTTTTATGACGAAAGGCTAGAAAAAGTAAATGTGTTTTTTAGTTTGCCACTGCCTGTCATTCCTTCTGTTTTGCTATTACAGTTAAGAGTTTATTCTCATTTTAATATTCTATTTACAGTCCTCTGTTTGAAAGAGTATGTTCCCTTTATCTCTGAATTACATTTCATATACTCCAATTACTTGGGGAATAAAGCTTTCCTTGTATGGGTCAGGTTTTTCTGGCATAGTGAGAAGAAATGTAATTCCTTTCCTATCCCAATAAGAAGTTTTTGCATTCAAAGTGTAGTTACTATGTTTAGAAAAAATAATAACAATAATAATAAATAACAGTAATTAAAGAGAGTGTCTGCTTCAGGGCCAAGGCCAAGCTATAACTTCGAAAGGCATTCAGAAAGCAAAATGTATTTTGCAGTTTTGTGCTGTAAAGGTTAAGTCTAGATTAAATCCTGAAGATCGAAACAAAGCTCCCAGCAATGAGATTTGAGCTTTCAATCTGTAGTCTTGAAGCTGAGCTTTGTAAAGTCCTCAGAGGTGACAATGAGTCCAAAAAGCTCATAGACGTCATTTTGCAGGACAAGGGCCCTGAGATTGTGCTTGAGGTACTGGGAAGAACTTTTGGAAATGCACCAAAACCCTTTCTTCTGTGTCTAAATTGTGCTGTGGATCCAACATGGTTCATATATAAGTTTCACACGTGATGTGTGAAAAAGTGCAATCTGCATGTCAAATATTCTAAAAAAATATATTTAGAATTTTGAAAAATTGTAATGTTTTGTTCTGTCTGCCATGACATACTATCGTTCTTTGTTTCAAGCAAGTAGCCGAAGTATTTGCAAGATTTTCTTTCCATTTTCTTAGAACTCCCCAAGGTCTATCGTTTTCTTTGCAGAAACAGTTGCCATTAAATATGCTGTATGTCAATGCAGCAGTGAGGTGGTTAATTTTGACTGAATATTATGCTATATAACCACTTGGCATTTAACTTGAAAAATGACTTTCTGCTTCACCTGTCAGCAGCCCAGTTCTCATCAAATAAGTGAGTGAGAAAAATTTTTAAATTTCAATTTCCTGATGCTATTAGACACTACTTCTTCCATACTTAAACAGTTTAGCAGTGCATGTACATGTTTTGGTATTCATGCCATGCATCACACTACATGCTATTACAATAGCTTTTTTGTTTAAAGGGTAAAGAGATGCATGGATCTTTATCTTGGGGTTAGGAAAATGTATTGCAGGAACATGGCCAATCAGGTTTCTGAATAACTTTGTAACATAGTACCATAACCCTGATGCAGTGCGAGGAATTTAAAATACTAGGTGGTTACAACTGCACGGAAAGTGAGCATTCTAGATGAAGAAAGCATCTGGCACTGTACTTCCACAGAAAAGCAGTGCCTGGTGGAGTATTCATCTATTTTATATCTTCCTCTGCTAGATACATATTTCTTATAAATAATACAAAATATTTGTTTGTATTTTCAGTATATTTTGGACATTAAAACCATTTTATTTTAATGGTAATTTTTCCTTCATTTCTATTGCAAACAAAAGATCAGTTTTCCCTCATGGCTAATATATCCCCAAACAGCAAGAAAACTTCATTGATAGAGGGAAGGCACAAATGAAAGAGATTTCCCCATTTCATTTTCATTTATTGTATTACTTCACACAGTTTTCTCTTAACCACTACCAAGTCTGAAGACATTTTATTCGGGTGGAAAAATGTATCATCTCTACTGTATTCCCCTTTATTCTTTGACATTAGTTTTTATTGCATGTTATAATGTGTATAAATCCATAGTGGTATAGTAGCAAACATCAAACATCATTTGAAGTAATAGTTCAGTGTGGATATGAGCGAGTATCACTAAGGTCATTATTGTTTGTTCATTTATTTGGTTTGTCTTGACAATTGACTTAGTGCTGTGGGTTACAAACAGTGTGGACAGTTTCAGACGACAGCATTTGCTGTCTTAAAAATAGATATACAGATGACAAGTGGTACTTAGGGATCCAGGGGTGAAAATTACACTTTTTTTTTCAATGAATTTGTACAGTTAAAAAAATAAAAAAATAAGGCAGTACGTAGGTAAATTCTAATAATTTAAGAATGTTTATGGTTTGGATTAACCTGCCTAGTACTTCTGTTTTACTGCAGTGTAACTTTTGTTGTTGCCAAAATGAAGAAAGTTGCATCAGCTTGAACAAAGAATAGAACCTAGCCACTGAAAAAGCTGTGGCTGAAATGCTTGGACTGGCTGGGTGTTTTTCACTGCTGGTAAACCTCTTCAGGAATGTTAACTTTTCCCAGTGAGATCCCTCCAGACGTGTCCCGCGGGTCCCTCCTGCCTTGTGGTGTGCGGGTGGGCACGGTGGCACGTGGCAGAACGCATTGGTCCCCTTAGCTTCTGTTACGTGTCTGTAAGGCAGGTTGCAGGTGAGAGAAAATTAAATATAAGTTGCGTGGTGAGGGAGTAAGTGTGGGGGTTTAGCGACAGTGACAATAGAAACATTGTGCCCTTAGGGTTGATTACAGTTGTGCTCTCAAATTTACAGGAATTACTATTTAATGAAACAGCAGTAGACACTTGTAACCTGTGGGTAAATCAGTGTACTGCTTGCATAATATTGGCTGGTTGTTACCTTGATGGGACACTCTGGGTTTTCACTGGGGTCTTTGAGCAGTCTTTGCCCATCTTCCCTGGCAGCATGGAGGTGGAGTGCAGGACATCCCTTTGGTGGCCTGATCTCTCCCCACAGAATGGTCCACTTTGCTCTCCTAAGCTGAGAGTGGTTGTTGCAGCCTTTTCTGTGTAAAAAAGGGCATGTTTTACTGCACTGGTAGAAATGAGATTTTTTTTTTTTTTTTTTCTGTTCTGTGTGTAACTGTACATACATATGTGATTATGCTTTATAAGTTCTGCTCATGAGCATAGAGTGGGGCTGTCCTCCTGACAGTTACCTCCACCACTTCCCGTGATCGGGAGTCGTATCGACGTGGTCTTCCTGCTCTTCAGCCGCCAGGGGAAGAGCATGGGCTCCACAACCGGTCCCCTCAGAGGATCGCCTGCCATTCAACAGTGACATGGTCCTGTGTCAAAGCTGCTGGCTTTGTGGGGAGCTGAAGATGGTGGGTTGTGGATTCCCTTGGTCTGTGAGGGAGGAGGGGTCTGTCAGAGCTGGACACTGCTCACTTCCCAAGGAGTCCATTTGGCAGTGACCACTGTGGAGAACAAAAGCAATGAGATGTAGCTGTTTGCTTCCAATCAACCCCATGGCCAGAGCTGAGTGGGGCTATTTTAGGCAGAGAAGTGAAGGCAAAATGTCTAAAAGTCATTGAGCTATCCCAAATGCCACCATTGGCCATGGAGAAGTGCCGACACAGCGCTGAGCCAAGACAAGCAGCTTTGCTGGGAGGCTGCCTGAGGCCTGGCTGGGCACTGCTGCCTCACAGGGCCTGGCCCTTTCTTCCTGGGGCTGCAGGGCTCTCCAAAATCACGTTTCATGTGTAAATGTGTCCTGAGGAGGCCTGTGGAGGGACGTTAATGGCTATAAGACTTGTCAAAGTCTAATTAGTTACTCACAGAAGAGAGATTTCAATTTTTTGGCTGAATATTTTTGTTTGGAAGGATCCCAAACCCCTGCTTCCTGGGAATCTGCCTTAGCTGTTAAATCCACAAAGGGCTGCTCCATGGGATGACAGATTTTATTTTTAAGGCTTTTTTTTTTTTTTAATTATTATTATTCTGCTTTACAGTGAGTTTTTTTTTTTTTTTCCCAAGGTTAAATAAATGATAATTAGAGTTGTGGATGTTCTAACCCAATCAGTTGTATGGGATATTTCCTTGCTGACCTCCCTTATGGCAGCACCAAGGGGAGTGAGTTCATATATCACTGCAGAAAACTTGCCGAGTCTCCTTGAAGTGTTATGAAAGTTGCTGTGCAAAGCTATTTTCATTCTGAAGGACAAATTCCATACAAAAGGTGAGAGACAACAGGTGAGGGGCTCCCTGTACAGACACTGTGACAACATGGGGGCCATTCATCAGTACCTGTATGTCTGGCGAGAACATCAGGCACTTTAGCTGGTCTTGTCTTCTCCCGCCCTGTGGCCACGGGTAAGCAAATTTAGATAAAGTTCACAAAACTCCTCATGCAAAATCCCAGGCACAAAGGAGAGGTGTTGAGTTGCATTAGTTTCACATGCTCTAACTACAAGATGAGCACTTGTGATATTTTCACCCAGTGCCTGTGTCTGGCTGAAGTCCCAGAACTGCATGATGGAGCCAAGCCCTGCAGACCTGGTGTTGTGCACGGAGTCAGCTCATGCAGGAACCTGCAAGGAGAGAGCAGTCTGGGGTTCAGGCTGGATTATCGCAGGCTGGACTGTCCAGTCTCAGGCTTCCAGCTGGTAGGAAAATGGTTACAACCGCTCTGATTCCCTGCAATACAAGAAAATAAGGTTGAAGACTGTATCTCCTAATTCTGCTGTCGTTTGGTAGCATCTCATCCCTCACACATTTCTTTAATCATTAGAGAGTATTTGCAAATATTTAGAAATGCTCTCTTTTCCTTCAGGAATTTTTATATTGGGCTTTGTAGAAGGTTTATAATAGAGCAAATAACAGTTTGGATGAAATTCTGGGAATTCTTCTGTAGTGCACTTCTGCATTATAATCGTTATGAGATTGCTTCCCCACTGCTTGCTTAATGCAGCTGTCCAAGTTTTGTATTTACTGGGAATCCAATTTGTTTTAAGAAATTAACAAAACAAATACTTAAGTACTCTGCTGAATATATCGTAAAGTTTTTATTCATTTTGGTGAGAAGAAAAAAAGCATTATACTGCTCATGGAACAGCCTTTGAAGCCACATTTATGAAATTGAATCCCTACCAAAATAATTTGCTCATGTTAATACAGATGCCGTATGGCATTGCAACAATTACTCTGTTGTATTTGTCTCCAATCTGTGTCAAACTTTGCTGTGGCAATGGTCTAATATCTATACAGAGAGGCAGGCTGGCTGCTTGATCATGGCTGCAATGTCTCTGATCTGCAGGGATGCTGCTGCAAGTGAGCGGCCCTTGGATACGGCTGCAATATTTATGTGCTCCTCAAAGGAGGGAGTGCTCTGGCACGCACAGGTCCTCCTGTTCTCTTCTGTAGCCCAGTGCAGGAGAACTTCTGTGCTTTTCAGGGCCCTGTGATCTCAGGTGCTGTTGATTTGCTCCTCTGAATGTTCTTTACTTAAATGAACAGGGGGGGAAAAGAGGTTTCTTGTGTGCCTGGTCATAGGAGCGCTGTGCATCTTATACTGGGCTTTGCAGCTCACTTCTCCCTCCCAGTGCAGCCTCTGTAAAGCTTCCTACATAGCTGTGATTTTTCTGTGAGCTGCTCCAATCACCTCCAGCAGCCCCATGACGTGGTGCACTGAGTACAAACTCTGTTCTCCACCTCAAAATAGTGGGGATTTTTGGCTTTTGCCTAAGAGGCTGTCTTGCAGACACTCTACGACCAAAATCTGAGCTCTTTTTACAACCTAATTGGTATGTTCAGCTGCTGCTATTTTTCCCAGGTAGCTGCTAGCGTTTTTTAAGATTGCACCTGTAATTGAGTTCCTGACAGTACAGACAACGTACACTGAACATGAAATACATGTATATCTGTGAAGTTTGCTGTCTGTTCCTCCTCATTTTTATTTTTTAGTATTAATAGGAGAACAACTTTTCCAAACAGAGGATTCAAAATCTTTCTTCATCTAGTGGACGTGTGCCTAGTTTCAGAATACATGGATTTCAGATAACTCCCCTGCCTGTCCATTAACCACTCAGACTGAAAAAGCTAAACCCACCTTGCTTTAAAACTGAAGTTGTTTATATGTTTGTTTATACCAAATTGTTTATGTCAGCTATGTAAACATTTGCAGAGTTTCATCCATCTCCTTTGACAAACTTGTAGTACAAAAGTTTAATCCTGTAACAGTGACAGTGATGTTATCATCTCCTATAAGGCTGCTTAATAATTGTTGTGTTGGATGCTAACAGCAGGAAGCATTATTTTAAAAGATTTAAATTAGCAGATTTTATTTACCACACTAGTATTCTCATGAGGCATCTCGCTTCTATCTAAAAGAGTTTAAAATTATCAGCTTTTATTTATCACAATGGTATGTTCCTGATTTATCACACTTGCTTGTGTGTTATTTACTCAGAGCAATATGGCAAAAAAATAGCTATGTAATATAATGGGCTCAGAAACACTTGTGAATTTTCCAGAAGCAGGGAGGAAATTGAAACCGGTGGAAAATACCAAAGAAACGTTAACCAATATGTATTTTGAGTCTACTTTTGACTGTATGTGCTATTGTAAGTAATCAGGACAAGAGGACCTAATTTAGCTGCTTTGCTAGTACTTAAGAAATCAGGGTTTTGAGTGAAATTCTAAAATTTAAGTCAATCACAGCTGTCTTTAAGTCTCTAGGTTAAAGCTATTCCATTTGCGAGACAAACTGGTAGGAGCTTTTGGGCTTTATGTCATTCAGCAGATTTCAGATGTCATTTCAGTTGAATCCCTATGCAAAAAAAAAATAAAAAAATAAAAATAAGAGCATCTCATTTTAGTTTTTCTAGCTAAACTGTAACTGCTTCACTTTTTTTT
>VXAV01004490.1:368725-403531 GCA_013399715.1 Alectura lathami
TTCAGAAACATCAAAAGAAATTCAAGCTCACCTGGTCCTAGTCTGGACATCACATTTTTATAGGAACAAAGAAAGATGTGGTATGCCCTTCACATATGCTCATATTAAAAATTTATTAGGTAAGTTTCCACATCCTTCATTTAATAGGCAGATTTTAGGACTCTTGTAAGTAGTACGGTAGTAGTAAAGGCTAGCTGATATTCTACAGAAATATTCCAAATAAAAACACTGTTTGATTGCAAGGGGGAACAGAACCTCCAGGAACATGTCTTCATTTTTGGTAGTTTAGTCCACAGTAACAAAAACCACATTGTACCAATCAGATATTTAATGAGCCTCTAACTCCATTTCTACCTTATCCCAAAGGTATAGCAAATAGTGCTGCTTTTTTAAAATATCAAGAAAACATCATTTGCTCTAAAATGTCCCTAAAAGCAGGTCTAAATTGCCAATAAAGGCTAGGTAATTGTATCAGCATGGATCAGAAAGCATTTCTCAGAACTGATGAAATAGTTTGCAGTATTGCAGAGCCTGAATGATGTTCTCTGTACATTACACTGGAAATATCAGAGACTGGTCTCAGTTTAATTTGCTCACTACTGTGTATTTTGGATTCTCAGGAAATATTTCTCACTAATGTCATTCTGTTTTTCTTTAAATGTAATTTGTTTTAGGAGAGTCAGACAATTTCTGCAATCTAGGGCTCCCTTAGCAGAACTTTTTGTTTGTTTGTCAATTACAGAATACTATTTTTTCCAAGAAAATTGCAAGTTTAAAAATTCTCAAAAGCCTGTATTTGCTTATTGTGTTCAAGATTTAAAACATTTGAAATTTACAGAATAATAATTCACAAGATTGTTGCCCAGCTTATCAGTTCTGCCTCAGTAGTTATGTAATCGTTTGACAACCAAACACACATACAATATAAATATTTAAGAAAAAGTAAATTCCATTAAGCTGCAGTGTGATAGATGCAGTAGTAGGTACTTATCTTTGAAATATTAAACTCTAGACATTTATATCCATACAAAAAAGAGTTTCCTGCCATTTGATGAGAATTATGTGCCTGGCACTAATAAAATATTAAACTCCAATTTAAAAGATAAGTATCTTACCCACTTTTTTCATAATAAAACATTTTACAGTGCATATGAGACCTAATGTGCATCAGAATTTCCATACAATACTGTATTTACAAACTTTTATGAAAGTTTTGTGTCTGCATTTATTAGTTGCCGCCTCTATTTAAGCACTTATTATTTCGCATAATGACATTGTGTGTTTCAATAATGCATGATAGAAGGTGTACAAACAGGCTTTATTTTTTGTAGCAGTTTTCTTTTGTTACAGGCGACTGCTGCTAGTTAATTAAATGTAGATAGCCCCTGAAAATTGCATTATCCTTTTCTGTCCCTATTATATAAATTAATGTCAAACTGATGCAATGTTTCATGTTTAAAATAATAGATACATGTGTTAAAAATTATAGCCTGCAGTTTTCTGATTTGACAATGCATTATTTTCAACTGGAAATGTCAGTTTCTAACCTTCTGCCAAGAATATTTTGTGAAGGGCAGTAAGTATTAAGTGTTAGTTTTCAAATGCAGTGTCTTTTGAAATTTGAACAATACTATATGTGGGGGAAAAGCCCTAATGTATAGGTTTTCTATTTCAAAAATATTCTCAATAAAATAATTTCAGAAATTAAATGATCAACAGATGGTTACCACTGACATGAAAAGAAGTTCCTTGGAATGAAGAAAAGTCACCTTCTACAGATGAATTTCAGAGTGTCGCTCACTCAGTTTTCAGCAAGTGGATCATTTTGCCTTTTCTTTTCTAAATCCTTTTATAAAATGGTGAGTGGTTTTTAAACTTTTTTTTTTTTTCTTTTTAATATACATCTATTTTAATCTCAGGTATCATCCAATGAAATACTGTGAAAGCAGCAAAAGCATTAATATGTTTATCAGTGTCCTAGCAAACTCTGTGATCTCCCAGCTTTGCTTCACTAGTTTGATTGAGCAATATCATATTGATTTCATTAAAAGAAGCTATATAGTTTGGGGGGAGCCTGTTCCCGTTCTTAAACTTTTTTTACAATTTAAAAAATATTTCTTTAGACTCTTTTTACCATGTTTTTTTGTATTGTGATCAATGTCAGTAGGAAATTCTGCTTTTAATTACTGAACTGGGTGATTAGAGTTAGAAAGCTATGAGATGTAAATACTGCCATTTCAAATAAACAAGAAAGCACTTAGAAACCCAAACAAAGCCTTTCAGTGAGCTCAGGCACAGCATACTCCAAGAGAGATGCAGTATGAGTGACGTTGTATATTACTTGCTGTAAAGAAGGATGCACCTTGTTACTTTAAGCAGCAAGACAGAGCAGAAGATGTTCAATTTTTGAGATATTCTTTTAAAAGGTGCAGCTAAGAACTACCATATTTTCAGATCACAAGGGTCTCATATTTATATTTTCCACTTTCCAACCAAAGAGACATTAGTGCTCTCATAAAAATACTTTATAAACAGACAGCTTTGGTTTTCACTTTTCTTCTATAAAGGATATCCTCTATGCTTTCAAAGTCAGCAGATTTACACAAAGCCATCAGCTGATCCTAAAAATGGTGTTAGGGAACAGAAATTCTTTCTTTGTATATGTAGTCTATAACATTTAAGATATGTAATGTAAACTTGGATCTGGGGCTAAGAACTAAGAAATATTTTTTTTTTTTTTTCAGAACTGCAGGTAAGTGATAGTACAAAAAGGAAATTTCTTCCTATATTATGGATCCTTATACCTCTACCTGCAAATTTTGCTTGTACAGATGGCAAGCTGCATACAAACATGCCCTTGTGCATCCGTAATAACTTTGCTACCTTGTTTTAAAATTGGTTATACATTTTGAGTAAGCATTATTTATTTGTGAGAGGAATGCATTTTTTAATTTCAAATAAATTTTTCAGTAATGTCCTTATATGCCTGTTCTTAATCTTTTACAAAGGTGTCTGTTAATGTTATGATGTTTTTGTAAACTCTTTAAAATAACAATAAAAAACCCCGTTATGATCACAAAGCTGGTAAAGTGGTGTCTAATTATGGGCAGGATAAACTGCACTTAATATCTATCTGTTGTCAACAAAGCAATTTGCCAGATGATATCTTTAAATCCTTTCCTCAAATTGTTTTTCGTACAAATTATTGTAAATGGTTATATTTAAGAGTCCATTCAAAAGAGATGATGGTTTTGGCTTTGCAAAAAAATAAAAAATAAAAAGAATCAATTAGAGGGCTAAATCCCAGTTCTCATGATCAGGATCTGTTTGCGTTTTTTCACAGTGATGCCTCCACAACTGCATTTCCTACAGTCCCTGGCAGCATGGTTTGGTGAGCAGCGCGCACTGGTCACAAGCAGGATTGTATGCGCGAGGCTGCCCAGCACCCAGCCAAGGTTACGGGGCTGCTGGCCTGGGCACCGTGCTCCTCTGCTGCCAGCCCTTCCTCTGGAGCATCAGCACCAGCTCTGCGATGGGAGCCAGGTGGGCCAGGAGCCAGGGCCTCACAGCAGTGGGGCCAGTCATTGAGGTTTCTGCTCATGGGCTGGGTTTCTTCAGATCTCAAGGGCTGCCACTTCGGTCTTGACATGGGGAAATTTTCATCTCTGCCCTTCTTAAATCTTTCTGCAGTGAGAGATTTCAAGTCAAATGTGTTTTCGCACACTTTTCCTGAGAAGGCAGATTTACATATGCATTAGGTTCATTTTATCAGAATACACACACAGCAATGACACATCTCATTGACAATGTGCTGTCTGATGGATAACTCCATACAAAACACACATTTGAAAAGAAAATAGGAGGAGGAATAGGATTAAGAATCTGTACATAAGTGACATCATGTTTTGTGAAGATGAACTGTGGGAATGTCTTGCCCTAGTTCGTATTTTTGGATTATTCAGACATCCAACAAGTCTTTTGCAAGCGTAAGAAATAATAATGTACAGCATCACCATACAGAAACTACCACGATAAAGGTTGTCCTCATCTGAAAATGTTACATCCTGTATTTAATTATGACAGAATAAAGGAAAAAAAAGATGAAAGGTAAAGGGGGGAAAAAAAAAAAGAAAAAAAGTGACTTGGATCTTGCCTATTTCCAAACTTTGATTTTTCGATACCAAATCTGCACATTGGATTTGCTTCTGCCAGCATCCAGACAGTGAAGTGATACAATTTTGTTTCCCAAAGGCTGGCAGAAATGTATAAATATTGGGTTTTTAACTTCTCTCTTTGGAGACATGGGAGAACACCTGCACTGTGACCCCATCAGAGAGGACCAGCGTGGTCCAGGCTTATGCCCTGCTCCCGGCTTGGCTGCAGGCAGCAGGAGGCGGTGTTAGGCTCTATTACTTCTATTACTGTGCCAGACCTGGGTGGTATTTCTAATCCGTGGTGGTGAGTTCTGTGTGTGTGTTTCTTTATTTTGCTGAAGGGATGTGACACCCACCCTATGCCAGTTCTACAAAATGAAAATTTCTGACTAACTTCATGTACGCTACATGGACTATACATTTGCTGGTCCTTCCTGCTGGCTGTGAGTGAAAGCTCTTGCAGTAATGCACTCCAGTACAGTCTTGCCTTGGGAGAGAAAAATGTTAGGAGTCTCTCTGCTCGTTTGTGTAATGTCTCAGTGAGGTAGTATGTGTCTTTAAGTTCCTACCTCGGGTTTCCCCTCTATAAAATGGGACAGTAATACTGTCTTTGTACCTTTCAAGGAGAGTCTCCTAAGGATCTGTTAATAAATGTCAGTGATGTACTTTAGAGGTCCTCTAAGGAGTGCCCCGTGGAAGGCTGTGATGAATTATTGACTCTTCCTGTCCCACTCTCTAGCATGCATGCACATTCCTTAAAATCCCTTAGAAACAAGGTGTTGGCTCTGGTTTTAAAGTGCAATGGCACTGTTTGTGCACATCAAAGCACTTGGACACCCAGGTACCTATACATCTAAATAAGAGTTGACCTGGTTTTCACAAGAAAACTGATCATATGTGTACTTAACAGGCAGATTTTGGCAATTACAAACTCGACTTTTGCAGACTGGCAGAAATGGGGACCTGACCAAAAAACGATCTAAAATTTGGCTGGATTATTGGCTGTGCTTTGAAATACATCTAATTCTTGGATGCAGTGCAAGCCCCATTAGCCCACCAGGGGTCTGCAGGGCTTCCAAGACTAGGCAAGGGCCACAGCAGCAAAGTACTCCACAGGCTTCATCGCCTGGGGAGCTGGGGGAGAATAAAATGACGACATTGCTTGTGTCATCAGTGCATGCTGGACAGGGCTGTGGCACCATTGCTATGTGCACCTACAAAACTTCATATCTTTGATTAGGATTTACTGTTTTCTGACGCTATGCAGTAGCATTGCAGACACATCTGTGACTTGCTTCAGGATGGGACTCAGCATTATCATCAGCATGTCTCCAAACATGAGCTCTAATTTCTTGTCTTTCACCAACAGTTGATAGGAGTATTTAGCACCTTTCCAAATCAGCTGTGTAAGTGCCTATGTGCCGGGGTGCAAGAAGAGAAGAACAGAAAACTTTTAATTTCACTTGACTTTGCTCTAAATTTGTATTTAATTTTTAGTCCTGATTTTAGAATTTACTTTTAAACTAAATGAAAATATGTTTTGAAACAAAATGTCTTTATCTTCGAAGGATTTCTTTCTTCCAGTTTGCCAACAGTTTTGATAGAAAAGATTATCTTCACTTGGTTGTGGTTCATTTTATTGCTCTAGATCCTTCATGAACTCAAAAACCTGCCTTCTGTTGCAATACATTTTTAAAAGCTTGTATATGACTTCACCTCGGTCTTTCTCAGCCAGTAGGCAGTACTGAGGGCAGGGCTGTATGAGTTTTTCCTTGCAAACAGAAATAGTTCATAGGAGGAATCACGATCTCATCGGCTAAAGTGGGGGAACGGAGCGGGGCTGAGGATGGATATTTAGTTTCTGATTGTTTGAGATACTTGCATGTGACAGGCTGTCCTTGCTGGCTTGGCCTGTACAGGAAATCAGTTAGGCATTTATGGTTGCTCTTGCCTTGGAGAAGATGTCAAAATGATTGTAGCCCATTAAAGACAGTCTAATATACCTTGAGGCTAACTTACACACTGCTGACGAGTATAGGGATTTCCATAATTGTTTGGCAAATATCTTCTCTATTTATGTAGCCAACTATTGATATTCATGGTACAAACCAGATAATTCAGCTAAAAACCCCCATGCAATCAATCAGTGATACAGTCTATCAAATGTCCCAGTCAGCCTGTAGTCATTACAATCTCTTTTCTCCTTTGGAGATGTTTGGGATGACTCAATTTCTCTAATCTTGTAGCATTCCCTCTGTCTTTAGAGGGGAATTTGTAATTGTTGAATTATTCTTGGCTATCCTTCATTTGGAATTTATGTTGTAATTTCAGCAAAAGCCAGACCTTGTACGGCAGTTTTCATCTTTTTCAAGGCTGCTTCTATTTCTTGAAATGCTGGAGGGTTTCCAATTATTCCTTCTGGTCGCTTTGGATGTGAATTGTAACAGATCATCCCAGAGCCGTGGTTCAACATTGTTAAGCTTATCAATATAAATATCATGTTAAACCCTTTAAAGATAATTGAGGATAGGTGTGAAAATGTGACCAATTTATGCATACACTTTTATTTTTCCCTTTATCAGAAAGAATCTCAACATGAACAGATTTCAGACTGTTCCTTGTCAGGGCTTCTTCTATACCTGTTAGCAGTTGATTAGGTCGTTATATCACTTTTCAATACCTGCTTAACCTGATGCCAGTCAACTCTGCAAACAAAATTCATTAAGGCTAATAGGAGTCTCCAAGCTGGAACTGCAAGGCACGAAAGAATAGTTTTGATACATCGGCTACTACTGTATGAAACAAAGAAGCCTTATGTATCTGAATATTGGAAGAGCACTCAAACATAAGTAAAACTGAAAATGAGAAATGAGGTAACAAGCAGAGGGATCTTTATGCCGCCCTTTCATGCATGCCTGTCTGTGTAAGGGTTTCTTTGCCAGCCACATGTGCATGGAGGAACGCAGCTCTGGGGACAGCTGACAATGTTGCCTTACTGGTTTACATCCCACTTCCAGTTGGTATTTGCCATACTGTTTCTTAAAGTAGTTTATCTCTTTCACCTTGCTTATTGTGCTCATAGGATGATCATTTGTAGCCTATCACTATGATGAAGTGAAGTTTAAAATCACATTGGGAGTGTGTTTGGAGACAATCACATAGGTCCAGGGAATGGGCTTATCCAGGCTGCTCAGACCCGACTCGGCCCAGGCACTCCATTACTCACGTTGACCAAAGCAGCTCACAGGGGAAGCTTGCATGGTGACGGGGCGATGCTGTGGTCCCCAGGTGGGTGTGCTGTGCTGGAGAACAGGCTGCAGGCTTGTCTGCAGCTGGTGGATCAGGCAGGATTATTTGAGTACTACCAACTATGTTTTGGTGGTTATGGTAAAATTCAAGACTATAGTTGTACAAGAGCAGAATGTTTCTTTGCATAGCTTTATCTTATAAATAAGATCCCATGCCTAAGCTATTTTAGCATCACCATTGTGGATGCCACATATGCCTAAGCCCAGGGGCACAGTTTCAAGCTCATGTTTTCATAGTGGGTTGGATATTTGGCCCATGTAGTTTAAGAAAACAGAGAATCTGACGATATGCATTTAATAGCAATATAAAAATAAAACCCAATAAAAATAATGAGAATTATATTTCTATTGGGAGAACATTAAAGTCATAATGGTGCAAATGGGCTTTGGATAATTGATAATACTGATGCAGAAAATTATTTTCAATTCTCTCTCCTTTGCAGTAAAATACAGCTGCATTTAAAGAGGAGAGAAGATTTTTTTTTTTTTTTTTTTTTTTTTTTTTTTGTTNGGTGAAGAATAAGAGGGCTTTGACCAGCATCACTAAGGAAACCTCAAAGCCATGCTAAAAATGAACGTGTAAGTTTGCTGTGTTGGCATCCAGAGTAGCAGTGTGACTGGTTCTACCTTGGGAACCATGGGATGGTGAAAGGATGACACCTCTTGGCTCCAGCCTTGCTGATCACTGCAAACCCAAGTAGGGGATAATCATTCTTAATCTGTGGTTTTACTGAAGCAGTGTCTCACTGCTGCTGCTGCAGTTCTGCTGCAGCTGTGGAGCAGCTCCCTCGGCTGATTTGCATCAAGTCTTTCTGCAGTTATCTTCCTCTGACAACACATAGCCCAGAGCCCTGGGGAAGAGGTAAGTGAGGCTGTCCCATTTCTCTCCTGCCACCACTATAGGTAAGGGGGCTTCATCTGCTTGTCACTGGGGCAGCAACTTGTAAAGGCTGTACAAGAGTGGGAGGTTGGGGTGAAGGATGCCCCTCTCCTGTGAGTTGTCTGACGTCACTGGTTTTACTGTTACTGCTGAGCTTATTAACCACTCTGGTTAATCCAGTCACCACTGCAAATCAGTGAGAGTTAGCTACGTATAGAATCTTGAGTCATCTTGATTTAGAAAGCAAATGACTTCTATTTGGGCTCACAGATGTGGAGTGGATGTGGATGGTTCTGTCCCAGTTAGGCTTATATGAGACACATTCTCTGGGGTCCATCTGTCTCAATTATAAGGAACAATAACACAAAAAAGTAAATTTGACAAATGAAAGAACAATTTGAAGTTTATTTTATGAGAAAAGTATAGTTTTGCTCTCTCCGTGTAAGTGGAGACTGAAGCAGGCAAGTACTTATGCAGCCATGGAGTGATGGAAAACAAGAACAGGTGGCACAAATTCCAAAGGAAAAATATATCCTATGAACAAAATGATAAAGAAATTTCATCCAGGCCAGCTGCATTGGCCAGCTAGTCAAACTCTAAGGAACAGTACTCCTCTGTTCAAGAGCTCACCAAACTACCTTTAACGTGGTGCCTTGTTTAGATTAATGTCTCTAGGTATTATGGTTTTGCTAACAATGCAAAGGGAAGAAATAACTCCATGTAGCTGAAATTTAAAGCATAGACTTGGACTATGTTTTCATTTCTAGTATTGGAACAGAAATCTTGTAATTTCTTGTAATACTTATTCTTTCCGTGCTTTAGCTTCCTCAGATTGTAAAAGGGATATCTCTATTTAGTTACCTGAATTGTTGCACTGAAAATAAGATAATGTAATATTGATAAAGTATTTTCAGATCATTGAGTAGAAGACAATTTGGAAACTTCTCTTGTACTGAATCTTAACTAAATTTCTAGCTTCTGTCAAAGGATGTCTCTTCATCTTTTAAACAAGGAAGCGATTTTTGGTTTTGTTCCTGTTTTTGTTCTTATGAATTGGTCTATATTAGGTTGGTTTATAATTGAACAAGTTAAAGAAAAGACTGAAAATGTTGTTACTGAGGCACAGCCACCAGCCACAGAAGAGAAGTGTCACTGTAATGGAGACTCATGATGTTTTGCTGGGATTTTGTTGTTGATTTTAACAATGTAGATGGATGTAGACTGCTAATCATTTCAGCCATGCTTTGACAGAGAATGAGCTTGGTTCTTAAAAAGTAGAAGGATCAGTAGCGCATTTTTTGCATGCCAGTGCCCAGGTACTATGGCCCATGCATGGGATTGAGCTGATGTTACTGACGATGTACCAGTACATAAGGTAAGGTACCTTTGTGGCTGAAACTGTAAACCTTCAAAATGCAATTAACCATACATCTTTTCATCCTAGTGTGTGCATAAGGTAATTGTTCAGACCAAGCAAGAAAAGGTAAGAAGTAAACAACAGCTTCCAAATTTGAACATCCCGCACTTACCAATAACAGAAACTGCGATCTAGTTTCTCCTTAGACATTCTGGTTGAGCTGCCTAAGGGTGACTTACTCACCAGTGCCAGAAGCGCTGTTCGTAACCACCCACAAAATGTGATATTGGATATGCAGAGTAACAACATGCCAAAAGGCAACTATCACGATAAGCCACCAGGTCTCTGCTGTGCTCCTTGCTGCTGCTGCTGTGATGCCACGTTATGGGCTCAAAGTGATGATGAGGGTGGGCTGACGGATGAAGCAAGGAACTTAACACAGAGGAGAAATGCATGCTTGAATCTTATTGCAGCGTGTTATCTGACTCCATTGACTGCAGCATGTGACTGAATTAAAGTGAATGATGAAATTATGTACAGTCGTTTTCATAAGCAGAAGTCAGTTATGAAGTGCTTCCAGATGTATGTTTAATGTATTTCTATTTTATTATGGTGTCTATTTGATGTACGCGGTACAGACTAAATGGTTAAAAACACTGAAATGTGTACAGAAGTATATTGTGCTCAATTTTGTCCAAAAGTGTCAGTGTTGATAACTAAAAACTGAAATACTACAATCTAATCAACAGTGCTTTTATGGACTTATGAGCATAGGCTTTTAACATTCGGGTAACTCTACTGTTTGTAGACATAAAAATAAATGGCCCTAAAATTATTTTAGGATTGTAGGTTTAATATAGGGAACTAGATAAAGCTACAAAAATAAATCAGAGTAGAATTATTTCTGGCATCACATCTGCCAGCCCCATCAAGAAATGGATATTTTACATGCCTGTTCCATGGGATTCAGGAAACTAGCACTCTGCTCAGCTGGATTGGTCAGGTGGACTCAGAATTTATCTCCTTGGCTATTTTCTGATATCTTATTTTATGGTCTACAGACATACCATTGGGTTAAGATCCTATCAGATGTCACAAACTAAACTGTATCCAGAACAGACAATACTTAAACCCTTTACGTCCAAGCCCGGGAAATATCGTTAGAGAATAGGTAGGTATCGCTCTTCCTTCAGAGTTTGTAATGGGCAAATTCTCCATCATGCTGTTATCAGACACTCTGTGTTGTAGGCACTTGGTTATGGTTAATACGTAAAACTGGCATTTGGGCTCTTAAATATGTATCACCATTTTTCTAATGGGAGAAAGTTAATGTAAAACCTTGGCTTTGTCTGAATTTCAATTTTTATTTTTTATTTTTGCCTACCTAACATTTCTATATTAATTGCAGTTGCATATGGGGTTAGACTTAATTTTCTGTGTTAAACACTGTAATACAGCATTGTGCTTGGCTTAACTTGTTACTTGGCTCAACTTCATGGTCCTCTGAAGTCCATGGTGGTGGACTCTGACTGTCGGGGAAGCCAAATTTATCATGCACAGAGAGACAGATTCTGATAGTCGTGACTGTCCATGGTTTGTTTTAGGACTGCGCTTTACACTTGATCCACAGCAATACTCCTACAGATGACAGTAAGAAGATTTCAAAAAAGATCAAAAATTGAAGCAAATGGTTTTAGGCACCAAATAAGCTTCTGGTCAATAACATTATTTATTCCTGAACTGTGTGATTGTTACATTCGATATCACTCAGTGGGGTAATACTGCATATTGTCTTTTGTTTTCTTCTTTAACAATCTTTTCTTTGATTCTGGTGCCTTTTTTCCTTTAAGTTTTTACTTTGAGATTTCCCTCAGGAAGAAAATTCTGATTCCTCTCGGGAGAACCAGCTCTTCACTACTCCTTCGTATCTGCTGAGATTATTAGTGATTAAATAGGCAATGCTAACATGTAGAGAATAATAATTGACCCTAATTAGATGAAAGAGGCTACAGCAAGGGTGAAAAATTCAGTTTCTCATAGGTGTTGTTGCAAGAATTTGTTTTTTTTTTAGGCACAGAAGCCCAGTGATAACCATCTATAGCAAGGTGCTGTATAGAGATTTCTCTTCTCTGTCACATGGGTGAGAACTTTTTAAAATAAAAATTCAATTTCTGAAGAGTTTAAATCAAGTGAATGTATTGGATGTGCCTAATTTGGCCCAATGGCATAATGCTTCAGGTTGCTGCTATGTATAAATCAGAGTGCATTTAAAAAGCATCTCTTTTAAATGATCCATGTAAATAATTATTTCAGAGCTCAGGAGTGGCCAGAGTGAAAGGAGCAATTGGACAGTTTGCTCTGGGGCAATAAGACTTTACTGAGTGGTGCCTAACTCTTCAGTTTTTAAAAGATCCCAAACTTTGCAATGCTGTAGTAACATGCTTGAGGAACATACACAGTGGTGTGCACAATGATCCTGTTCCTCTGTTCTCACACTGAATAAGCTCAGTGGTTTTTTNGGCTCAGAGGAACTCACAAGTTCAGTGCCTGTTAATTTGCTTGGCAAAATTAGGTAGTTTTCACTAGGGCATTATTTTTACTACATTAATTTTCCCTCTACTGTGCAATTCTCCAGATGTATTCAAGTGGGTTTTTTTTTGTTTGTTTGTTTGTTTGTTTTTTCTGACTTTTAAGGATAGGAATGAGGGGTGCTGGAGGCAGTAATACCCTTGGGCAACTCACAGTTGGATGTGGGATACCAGAGCAACATACTGAGCTGGGAAGGAAATCTGCTTTGCAGGATCCTAGTTTGGTCCTTAAGACCCTCAAACATGACAGCTCAGGAGAGAGGTAGGAATTTCTGTCCCAGGGGAGGCCAGTTGGGTGACACAGGTTTTGTTTTTTGCCTCTGCATGGAGCAGAAAGGCTGCTGTGACCAGAGAGCTTTCCTCGTGCAGCAGTCATAGGAGCACATCACCCAGGCTCTGCCCACAGGAGCTACAGTGCCTTGTCCATCCAGGTCTGGGAACAGGAGTGAACTGGCTTGGGATGTAATAGGAGGTCAGCTCGGGAGAGTTATGGCCTTGAACTCTGTGAAATTGTTGCAGAACCATCTGTTGGACCGCTCAGCTTCTCTTTGCTGCCAGAGGGTTTTCTTATTCGCTGGGGAGGCCCAACTCTTACCCCCCTTGAATTCAGCGGATGAGCAAAGTGAATCAATACACAATGTAGTATGTATTTAATATATGTAAGCTGCACTGCATTTTTAATCAGCTATATATTTATTGTAGTGAAGAGTAACAAATTACAGTACCACTAGCACACAAAAGCTTATGGCATTCCATTATTCTTAATTAATAGGTAAGTGCAAGCCTTTTTTATTTATACTGGAGAAGATCTTGTTACTAATTTGGTTGCAAATGTATCTGTAAAAAGGAAAAAAATGTATATCTATTTATTTTGCTAGTTTAATAATAGAGCACTCATTCCTTCCTTTTAGTTTTCTGATGGTTACTTGGTTTGCAATCAAATATTAACATGCTGTTTTTGCATATATTTCGAAGACGTCCATCCTTTAATAAGGAAAACAAACGTGCTTGTAACAAGCAAACAAACAAATAACTAATAAAAAGCATCTGGAGTCTAAAATGAAAACTGGAAGCAATTGTGTAAGATAAAGTTCTCTGCATTCCTTTAACTGGAATCTGGTTCTTGAATTTATCACAGGAATAACTACTAGTAAGTCTTTATCAGAAAAATGTAAGTGCGGATAATATACATTGTTTATCCATTCAGTTGTGTTCCTTTCCTTCCTTGCAGGTAAGTAGATAGGCATAGGTCTCAACAAAATCTACAAGTCTTCATTTGCAGCTTCACAGTTAATTCTGGAGAGGTGAAACCAACCATGTCAAGTAATTTTTATTCTTTAACAGAATTTAACTATTCCATAATTAGCAATTATATTGTTCATATACTTTCCATATTAAGATTTCAAAGCTCCTGGTAAAATTTAAACTGAGTCTTAAAAATGGAGATTTATATTTAATATCATGAATTTTTGTTTAGCTTCCTAAACAGGAAGCCATCCCTGTGTGATATCAGTTTGAACTGGGGAAGCTAACTTCTGGGTATTAACCTCCTTCACTGTATGGTGTATGATTTAGAAGGTCATATTCAAGAGGATTCCTTTCTGTTTGTTGTTGTTGTTTTCTGAAGAACATGAAGTATACTAAAAAGACCTGTGATCTTTTCAAACTGAGTGATGTCCTTCTGGCCTTCACAGCATAGCACTGAAGAAACGAAGTAGAAATCCTCCTTGATGGGAAGAACAGATGGTTTAAACTGGCCAAAAGTTAGACCCGATGCATCTTCTTTTAGTGAAGAAGTTGGTGCTGGATCTTGCTGAGAATTAAGTGACTATTTTCAGCTTCCTGAATATGATCAGGGTTTTCTGCTTTCTCTGTACTTCTTGGAGCTGTTGGTGGTACACAGGTATGGTTTGTGATGAAACAGAACTATTTATGAAATCTAATTTAAATTCCTGAAGGTTTTCCATCATTTCTTACTCTTCTTGTGATGTCCCAGATGTTCTGATGCTTTTCATTTCTATATTACTGTTATTGCTTTTTCTAGTCTCTGCAGGGATGGAGGTGAGTGACTAACTTACATTACTAGTCTATGAAAATTTGGGCTGGAATTGGTGCTTCACACATGCCTTGGAAATAGTATATTAATACCAATGACCATCACTTGGATCTAAATATTAAAATTCTGATAGTCTCCGTCTCTGAAGTGTTTGAACATTTATGCGCTAAGCTATAATGATCATCTGTAGGATGCTATCACTGGCGGCACTTGCTGTGGTGGCCGCCTGAAATTGCTCATTTCTTTCTAAAGAAAAAGTACTGCATTCTAAAGAAATTTCTAAAGAAAATGTACTGCAGAGATGCTCAGAGAAGGTCATTTGTTTATGGATATGGAAGTGTGGGGCACTTACTAATTTCAAAAGGAATCCTTAAATACTGCATTCTGTCTTCCTCTGCTAGGAGTTGGTGGCTACTTCCAGCAGGGCAGGGAAGCACTGCTTGGTGAGAACAGGCCTGCTAAGCCCTGTTTGTCTGCGTGGCAATGGCTGACCTTTGCTTACTGTAACATCACATGCAGCAAACAACATAACAAAACATCTAGCACTCTCCCATGGAGCTTTCTGTGACTTACTGTTTAGTGTAAACGTCAAAGAAAAAAAAAAAAAAAAAAGGCAACTCCAAAAATTGATCAAGAACTGATAATTGAAAAGATGACATGACCTAATTTGAAAAGGGTTACATCTTCACATGCCCCACACTTGTGTAGTTCAAAATAGTACACATCTTGTCCCTTTAACTTCAGGTGTATATGTCTTGTCTGGTTCTTGGAAGTGACTGTGTACAGGCAGAGCATAATTGGCAGCCTGTGACATCCCTGTCTGCAAGTGTCTCTCTAAATGGAGCGTATTTCAGCCTTTATCTAGTGATGGCTGTTACCTGAGAGAAGCCCAGGGCCATCTCAAAGGGCTTGTAGTGGCTAATTGTGCCTGTTAGGACTAGCAATTAGCTGGGGATCTCTCCACCAGGCAGCTCTGACACCCACTAGCTTTCAGCTCTTTTCACTTCCTTTCAGTTAACTAGCTGTGCCGAGCAGAAGAGACAGGGGACAGGTAGGCGAGTGTGCCATCGCACTCAGAAAGGACGAGGAGGGATGCGTGCAAGACCGCTGGGGAAAAAATAGACACTGGGTTATAATAATACACAAAAACATGACCTGATTATTACAGAAACAAAGCAGCCAGTAACCTATCCCTCGTCTGTAGATATTGGGGCTACAGCTGGACTGTTTGCACAAGCTACACTTCAGCTTTAAGAAAACAATAAAATCTAGTTACGTATAGGTCATAAAAAAGATCACGTACATATGGTGGTTGCTGGTTACCATGGTGCAAACAATGGTTTCAATGGAAACATGAAGCAGAACATCGGAGAATTAAGATAATAAATCAGTTTCATTGAATAATAAAGCTTTGCACTTACCCATTAATTAAGGATAATCGTATGCCATAAGCTTTTGTGTGCTATAAGTAATGTGTTACTCTTTACCATAAATATATAGATGATTAAAAATTCAATACACCTTACAGGTAGCAAATTCATACCATCCTCCATATATATTACTAAAGAAATATGTACGCGTTCTTTTTACACTTATTATTTTTTGGATTGGGATTGAATATTTCAATTATCCAAATGAATCTGAGTTTCTGATAGCAATTGGAAGACTTGAGAAAATCTCCTTCTTGAAACCTTCATGAAAATCTTTAAACATTGATGACATAATTCAAGATATCTAAAAATTTTCAGAGAAAAGGCTGGGCTGGGCTGCCACATCTGGTTTCCAATAGTGAATTGAGACATACCACATAATGCAGCCCACCGTAACACAATACACACTGATCTTGTATTGACCCTTCCACTTGATACATCTTTAGGTGCTTTATAATCCCTAACAAATGTACCTTAAAATCCTATTGAACTGTGCAGGCAATTGAGAACAAATGTCTTCAGGCCCGAAATAGCATCTGATTCTCAGACCAGACCAGAGGCCATGCCAGGTCCACAGGGGCTGAAGGTCGGCATGTGAAGGCTTCTACCTGCTCCTGTGAGCCAAGGGCAGGGGGAAACCTGGGGCAGAGAGGGCAGCAGACCTGTGGGGCTGTTTCCCTTTCTAAAAAGAACAGAAATGAAACATACTAAACATTTTGAGAAGCTCATCATTAAACCCTGCCCCTCTCAGGACATTTTTCCCTTTATCTCTAATAGAGTGTTTGCAAGATGGTATTTCAGATAGGGAAAACGGAGTCTTGGGATGCTGGAGTGGCAAGGTTTCAGGGACCCTAGGGGGCACACCCCAAATCCTGTTCTCTGTGCCCCTGCCCTGCACTGTGGGGAGCAGCCAGTTGCTCAGCACAGAAATAAATGTTCAGAAACATGTACAGACCATTGTTTCATTTTGGAAAGGGAACAATGATGGCCTTGGCCTTTTCTTTTTTAATGCTTGTAGAAAGTTATGTATTGGCCTTTAATTCCCTTTCGTTTTTTCTCAAGTTAGTCTCCCAGTGCACCCTTTCAGCTGACAAACACACTACAGTACGTCAATGGTGAAATCATCTCAGGCTGCCTACTGGAAAATGCAAAAGCTGGCAAACAGATGGGCTGCCCAGCTCACTGGATGGAGCACTGGCATTTCAGTTTGAGTCTAACTTGAAGCAGTAAAATCAATTTGGTATCCAGGTTCAGTTCCTCTTGCACAAAGCCATAACTTCAGTAGAGTTTTGACTCTTTAATAGGCTCTGCTTCGAAGAAGGCCACCTTAGTTCCACGTAGCTTGAATTTTCCTAGTGCCCTGATGAAGGCGATTCCTATAACAGTGTGGGAGCTGGTGCTGCTAAGACATGCTGAACCTTGCCAGAAGGCATGGAAACAGCAGTGCTTTAATGCTTATCAATACAAGAACGGATATTTCCCAGAGCATTAACCAGCACTGCAGAGATGTATGCTGAAGTGTGTAAAATGCTCATAGTGCGAAGCACGAGTGAAAGCCCTTTGTGACTTTTCAAAAGAGAGCAGGAGACAAGAAAAAAAAAAAAAAAAAGAGAGAGAAACAAATCCAAATCCTACCAAACTGAACTTAAGTGTTAAACATGACCTTTGGATTTAAGAACCACAAATTTTCACAGGAAGTTGAAAACACGCTGGATGGAGGAACTAAAGAACAGCAGGAACAGATGCCATTATTTGGCACGCAGTGGGGAGAGAAGCAGAGAAAAGGCAGTCTCTGCAGAAGACGTTTTCCTTTAACTCTCTTTGTTTTCTCTTGGGGAGGTAAGGGTAGGCACTGCACGAGATTTTCTCCTTGCATCAAAAGGTTTGGGGAGGGTGAAGGGGAAGTTTAAAAATATTTTAAGAACCTGCTCATAAAAATGTTCAGTTATCTGTTTTACAGCACAGGATGGTTTGGTTTGTGAAGAGGGAGAAACACTGAACAGAGAGCCCAGGAGGAATTTCTTTAGATTAACAGTAACGGCAACTGGCTGCCAGGGAAGGAAGGACCTGAGAAAGGGGACAAATAGTTTGCAGTCCTTGTTCTTTAGAGATGTATGTTCAGGGAGAAAGTGCAGCTTACAGGCAGGGGGATGGGACAAGCATGATGCCTGGGGCTTAGCACTGGGCTGCAGGATGGGAACAAAAGAAAATGACTTTTTCTTTCCCACCCAGGACACAGTCCTGAACACATAGAGGTGAGTCCTCCATTGTAGGTTAATTCAGCCTTGTGGGGAATTTGAAGCAAAACCAAAAATCACACCTTGAGCTTCCCCAGGACTGTTGCATCCTTCGAGTGGTGTGAGTGTGTCCTCACGTGCCACTCTGGATGATGTGTGCTGAGCTGAGCAACATTACACTGCTACTGCATGTCCACTGCATCAAAGGAAGGTTTATTAATTGATTTTCATTTCTGAACTAGCAGAAAATTGCAGACTTGACACAAATGTTATGTGTAGTATCACCAAGATGGGTAGAGGAATCATTCAAAGGAATCACTGTTCGCAATGTTTTATAGAACCTAGTCCACTTTGTGACCCTTGGTTTTACATGCAAGATGTTGACTACTTCTGCTAGGGGTCTGATGACCTTCCTTGTAGTATTCTCTGCTCAAGGCTGATGGGATCAAAGAATCACTAATTAGTAGTATCTCTGAGGGCAAGGAGGGAGAGATTATTACTGTGCTTTCACTTCTGAAGGTAACACTTACATATAGCGGTAGCCAATACTTTCAGTATACAAATTAAAGTTTAATGACCTAGAAGCATTCCTTCTTCAAAACAAAGCACTAGGAAGTGTAGATAGGTTGCAGAGAACAGAGACAAGGAAACAAAAAATAAAAAAAAAAGGATGATTGTGAAAGTTAACAAACCATCAATAAGATTGTGTATTGGATCATAAAAAAAGACCCCTCACTTTGTCAGTTCCTGAAAAATCAGAAGTTATTCCAGTGACCTTACTGGCAAGGACTCAGATGCTAATTTTTATACAGCCTTTCAAATGCAGCTCAGTTTTGTTACCGCCTCTCTGGGGGACATGGCTTCTAACTTAGGAGTGGTTCAGGTGTGGAAAAAGCCCAAGTGCTATCTGCAAGGCAATAGCTGTTCGGGTTGCTAATGTCTGGAAATATGGGCATACAATCTGAATTGAAAGCTTTGAAGTTAATTTCCACATGTCCTCTTACTTTAAGTATTTACATAGTTCATTGGGTGTGATTTACTTGATCTTTAAAATCTTTGGCAATGTGAAAAAGTCCTAATACGGGCTTTAAAGTCACAGTCAGGACAATATAAAGTTGCTTTAAATGTAAATAAGAATTGCTCTTTTCAGACTTGTTGGTATAGTTGTATATAACAGAGAGAAGCAAAAATGTTGAGTGAGTAAAATTACTCATATACCTAACACTTATGCAGAGGATCTTGAACAAGCATGCTTCCCTTTTGTAGGCAAAGCTCTCTTCACAATTGAAAATGACAATGAAACAAGTTAAGCCATTTTGCTCTTTGTAAAAATATTTTTTTTGGTAGTAGTTTGTTACTTCTTAGATTTGCCTTAAGTCAAAACTGTTTGAGAATCAGAAATGTTGGAGACTTCTTGTGTTTAATATGGACTGGTGTCTTTTTGTCATTTAAGAAAAAAAAAAAAAAAAACAACCACGAAATGGCAATGGAAGCTATTTTGCTAATGTTTTTATCTATTCTGACTGACATCAATAATACATAACAGTTCCACTGACATTGCATCCTGTCCAATGGACCCACTGACCTGATTCAATGTCAGCTGAAATGCCTCGTACATCATAAACACACATGAATTTTCACAGATCCATTATCTATCCTCCTGCCCGGTCCAGGAGTGCCAACAGGATGCTAAGCCAACAGGAGTTTGAATTCTTTTTCTTCAGTTTATATTTTCTTTCACACCGTGAAGGAGCAACTTCATACTCTGTAGAATGTAACTGGAAGACCCCTGCACGTTTTCTGAATACATGAATGATAATGATGTCAATAGTTGTTCAGATACTAGGCTGATAAGAGTGTGGTATAAAAACCCAGATAAATACCTCATACCTTGTCAGGAGAGCCCGCAAACCTGATATGTCATTCTGTCTTATTGTGCAAGAATATATGAATCATAATATTCCTATTAACATTGTATAAAGTCTGCAGTAGTTGCAGACCAAGCCCAATGACAATACAACTTTTATAAAAATATGGATATTTAGCACTTGCCCCTGCTGTGATTTCATTGCCACTAAAAGCAAAGGGAACGAAAATGAAAACTATTCCAAGGTTTTCAGTTGGTCCCTCTTAGCAGTATACTGCAACAATATATATTTGTTTTAGTACTGAGCCTGTTTAGCAGTCAAACTGTAGGAAATTGAATATACACTTACTGTATAAAAATGATATGCTTGGTTAGTGATACTTTAGAAGAAATAAGTGCATCAATCATAGAATAGCAGGTTGTCAAGGCTTTATATGTTGGAAGAACACAGTACAAAGAATGTAATGTATGTTGGGAACATTTTTACAAAAGTTTCATGCCAAAGTTGATTTACAGTGAACTCTTCCCTCCTTCTCTCCTCCCAAATTTTTCTAAAGAAATATTCAAGGAAATCTGAGCAAACTATCATGCTGTCTGTTCTGACATCTGTGTAATTACAAGATCATCCTCATTGTGAATTTTCTGTTTGGTTGATTTAAGAAAAAAATTAGGTGCATACTCTTAATGCTGTTCTGCCACTCAAACTTAGAAGGGTAATTTTCCTCACAAGTTAATGGGAAGAAGACAACTTAATAATTAGCCTGGCTTAGACAGGGCCAGATCCTCACCAAGGAGCAGTACCTGCCCTCGGAGCTCACTCTGCAGGCTGAGCAGTCCTTGGCCCTGAGTGAGGGCTCCCAGGCACCGTTCTTGTCCAGGGGCTCTCCTGGGCGTGCCGGTCATGCTCAATTTCCCATCAGAGCCCTCTGAAAAGTGCAGACCTGACACGCGTTCTGTACAATGCACAAGCTCTCCTGACAGCAGTGAAACCCTACAGATTAAAACTGCCACCACATGGGTTGTTGCTATGGACTGTTGCATTGCTCTGCCTGATCCGGACCCAAAAGCATGAAACTGAGCCTGCTTCTGCCTGAATGCGAAGTCACTTTCTCCATTATGAAGCAGCGTTGTACTTCAGCTGGTAGAGAGATTCACAGATTTCCAGCTCAGCAGCTCTTCTCTTGCTGTTCTTCTTCAGGGCATCCACTCACCCTCCCAAATGCGTGACTCCCTTCATTATATAGATTTATGCTACAGACATATGGCTCTAGTTAATCTGACAATAGCTCTCGCTCCCTTCTAAGAGATCTGTTACGGAGAGGTAACCATACATTGTAATAAAATATAGCACCAAGACAGAAAATACCCTTTTATTTCAGCAGCTTACAAAGACATCTTTTGAAGCTCACCTTAAATATCCTCAGTACCAGCAAAACCATCCAAAATATCAAAACAACTGCAGTTCATTTTTGTTGTTCGACGATAGAAAGTCACAATTCTTTGAACTTCTATATCTAAATCCTTATTAAAATATTTCGTTGGCCTGCCCATGCACCCTGTGCTGTCTGCTAGGGAGGACCAAGGCAAATAAATATTGGTTAGTCTAGCTCAAAATAACTGAAATGCATAAATACCTGCTAAGGCCTCATCACACCTCTGTTTAACGTGCATTAAACTTCCTACTTGCCTCACGATTTGTCAGTAATGGCATAAGAGCTAGCGAAGTTGGGTGTTTTCTTTCCCCTTCAAGAATGAAGAGAGGACTAGACTCAACAAATTTCTTTTATTATGGAGGAAACAAAAGTAAAACCCTGTGAATTTTACCCACGGATTTCCATTTGAACAGAGACGGCAGTCTGGATGTGATTGCAAATACCTCCACAATCTCCAGAATCTACAAGCAAGAGCTGTGTGTGGAGAAACAAGAGTCCATTTATCCCAACATCACTTCAACTTTTGGTACGTCTCACATCTTTCTTTAACCTGAGCTGTTCCTGGGGAAGTGTCAAGATGGTTTCAAGGACAACTGTCTCTTCCAAACCCCTCGTTTCTGGGGAGACCCATGCATGATTCATAGTGATGACATCCTCATAACATGTTTTTATTCCATCACCTTTATCCATCTGGCTACGCTTGTAGAATGGAGCGAAGGCACAGTAAAATTACTTTATCAGTTTGACTTTCCAGCATGAAGTAGTTTAGTAACGTGAAGATTTAGAAAATCTATGTTATTTAATACATCATTGTCTAGAGAAAATAATACTCTTATACTGAAACATATGGACATCTTTGTGAGTGTTTTGGCATAGTAATTTCAGGCTGGCCTCCACATTAATTTCATTTTTGTCAATTTCACTGTTGTTAGAGCCCTTTACTTTTCCTTTAAGTTAAACAAACAAAAGCCCTAAATTATTTTTTCTGGGACTAAGAAGGTATGTTTCCAGGTATAGACTAATTCATGCTGCAGAAGGGTGTAATGAAGATATTAGTGAAAGCAGAAAGTATCTGTTCTGTATGCAGCTGGGCACAGAAGTCTGTACCAGGACAAGGTGCAGGGTGCAATAGATTGGAATTGACAAGTCCTCTACAGCATAATTTTCAAGTGGTGTTTTCATGTTATTCAAAATAAGTTCATCCAATGTTTTACCCATTGGGTATCCTTTACCAATTGCCTCTTAGAAGGAACATGCTCCTGAGGGTTTTGGTATTTCATCATTATCCATTTCTTGGCCCTCTTTATGGAATTTCTTTTGGATCATTACATAACAAATGATGCAGAACACCTGTGCAAAGTGATGCAGAAGTGTGTTTATGTGTATATATATATATCTGTAGCTGAGGACTTGTGTGACCCAAACCCCAAATTTCATCCACTGTGGAAGGGCATCATAACCATGTAATTCTGCTGAAGACTATGTCTAGATGAAGACCTTCACATTTTTTCAGTGGAGTTAATATTGCCACTATATTCTCAAATACGATGCAGCTTACTTACAGCCTGATGTGATCTCCCAGTAAGTGCTTTGTTATGTTGTAAACTGATTGTGCAAAGCTGCGAAACGTTGTGCACTTGACAATTTCTGCACACTAGCCAGATTCCTTAAAACAATCCCAGCTGAGGCACCATGAGCTGAGGACCTTGGGGTGTGTTAACCTCTTCTGAAATATCTTGATAGCTTGGGAAATAAGTCTATGTACGGTTGATGGGTTTAATCTGACATTATGGATGTTGTGAATATACATCACAGATGTATCTACCAACAAACCTTATTGATAACCTACCCAGATGATAGCTACACTGGAGGCAGCACAGGGAAAAGGAGAAAGCCCTTAGTGTCATGTTGGTATCCAGACAATGCAGTCCTCGCTTGCTGAGTCTTACCAGGAAAGTCAAACTCTAGAAGATAAGAGCTCCCTGCAGTTCCATCATAGAGTACCCTGTTCTATCTAAACACAAGAGGGCTGTATGATGAATCTCCTAAGGAAGCTGACTTTGCATATCTGCATGGAAATCAATCTTTTCAAGTGTTCTACAAAGCATGTGCTGGATTTAAATGACTGCTTGGAAGATTTGATTCTTTATTTTAACTCTCTCTTTTTCACAATCAGATAGTGTGCCAAGTACAACATCTGGGAAAATTTCTGCAGTGCCTTAAAGCCTCCAAAGCCAGTTCTGGGGTTTCAGGAAATGTCACTGGGAAGTGAGAGCAGAAAGGGGCTCAGAGGAGGAGTCAATACTAAGGAAGTGTTCCAGTGGGACTGTACTGTAACCTGATTACATCAAAGTAGTCCTGGAGGTGTATGTATCTGGAGATGGGATCCTAACACTGCATCCTGATGGATATTGAGCAAGGGAAAGATAGACCAAGCAGTAATTTGTTCTCAGCTCCACTCTGCTCCTTGATGAGCAATCCCCTGAATAAGCAGCGCTGGCATCGATGAATATAAGGCCAGAGGTGACAGAGGAGAAGTTAAACTGGTAAGTACTGAAAAAAAGTTGCTTAAAATACAAAGTACTGAGAGCAAGCCATATAATATATGGCACTTTTCATCTTGGGACAATAGGGGATGATTCACAAGCGGTATTGAAACCAGTTTGCAGTACAGGCGCTTGTCAGGTGGTAAGTGGCATTTTTCATGTTAATGGAGGAAACATATTGTGTTCAAACACTTCAGATTCAACCCCTGTTCTTACTAAAAGTGCCTTGGAATTTCTAGTGAACATGAGGAGAAAATAAGGCTCCAGTCACTAGCAACTCGAAGAAAGATAATCAAATTTTAAATCAAAGAGGGGAGATTCAGATTAGATATTAGTGGGAAATTCTTTACTGAGAGGGTGGTGAGGCACTGGAACAGGTTGCCCAGAGAAGTTGTGGATGCCCTCATCCCTTGAGGCATTCAAGGCCAGGCTGGATGAGGTCCTGAGTAGAGGCAGCCTGATCCTGTGGGTGGCAACTTTGTCCACAGCAGGTGGTTGGAGTTGGATGGTCTTTAAGGTCCCTTCCAAACCAAGCCATGCTATGATTCTAGGAAACAGGACAACTCAATCTATCTTCTGGAAAGGTTCAGGCAACTTTGGCCAGATTCAGACACCTTTGTTTCAAGTCTTCTAGATGCCTCTGATGTGATCTGTTGCATTTTGCTGTTGTCTTTCTGTAGAGAGAGGTTGCGTAGAGAAATTCAGACTTTTTTTTTTCTCTTCGTTTTCAGTACAGATGTGATAAAAAAAGCAGGGAAACAAGGACGCACAAGAGGAATATCCAGAAAATGTTTCAGTACTGCAAAAGGTTGGTGCAGAAGAATGAAAGGGTAAGTACTTGATCTCTACTAAGGACTAGTATAAAGTGTTGGGCATCAGGTACTTCATACCACCTCATCCAGCCTCTTGTCTTGAGTTCACTGGAGGCTGTACAACTTCTAAGTCAGCCCTGGTACCGAATGATGCCGTAGAGTTAGTCAAAAGCAATACACTAATAAAGTAAAAGTTGCAGAAGGTGAATGCAATGCTGGAAACGCTATTCATGGCATTGCTTATTTATTTAGTAGACAGAATTTAGAATGGGAATAAGGATTTGTCTGTCACCATCATATCAGCCATCAGTTCAGCGCTGCCCTAGGCAATGAGTATGCTGTTACTAATTTTAGTATGTTTTGTTGTCATTCAGTCTAGATAATTTTTGATGTTCGTTTAGTTGCTGTTAATAAAAAAGAAATAACTATTGTGTACTGGAGAGAGAGGGTACTCAGAAATTCACCCTCAAATCACAGTCCCTGCAGTCCTAGTCAATGACGTGGAGGCAAGTTAATTCTTTCCTTCAGAGGCAGCAGCAGTGACCTGGCTTCATGCTGGGACTTGGTGCATTCTCCTCTGGCACCAATGTCACAGCCACATCCTGCAGACTGCACCCCTTCAGCTGCCTTGGGAAAGAGCTCTTCCAATGCAGAGTGCTGGAGGTACTCAGGGATTTGAGTGAGTTACTGGTCTGCATGTGGTCTCCAAATGCCATCGTTCCTGCCAGTTGGGTGGGAAATTGGTAAAAGAAGGCGTTGCTTTCCCCCACATAGCGATGAACTGTGGAACTCCCTTCCACGAGAAAGAGACAGGATTGCCTTTAATTTAAAAAGACTCTAGCTGTCACTTCTGTGTTTATTCGCATGTTATTTAGGGCCAAATGGACACAGATAGCTAAACTGACACATGAGGTCAGTTCCAGCTCTCAGTGGCTTCAGGGCACAAATTATTCACCTGCCAAAGAAATATTTTACTCTTTCCTAGCACCGTGCCTGTATTGTCACCATTTTGCAGTTATTAAGTGACTTTAAATCCCTCTGCTGCCCCTCATGTTGCCTTCGATGTTGCTGAGAACAGATACATCCATTTTACAAATGATAAATGAGTGAGGCACTGAAGTTAAGCTGCTGACCAATGGATACACTTTAAATCAAAAAGGGCTGAAAAAGGACTGCAGGAATTTGTATGCTGGTCTCCTTCTCACATCACTAGCATTATCAAATATTTGTGTTTTCTCCCTACAATATGTTCATAGGTGAGTCTGCAAAATAAGGTGATTTTGTTTGTGCAAAATACACCTGGTACAAGTCCCTGACAGTAACATGCAGGGATCCCAGGGCAACTCTGAACAGGCAGGCTCTTGGTAAGTCAGAGCAGCATCTGCAGCAGCAGTGCAGCATCCAGGAAGCTGGCCAAGGCGGATCGTCACGCTGAGCTGGCAGTGCTACTTTCAGGGCTTCAGAAAGAGTGTTGCCAGGACCTTGTGGCAGCGCACTGTGCCCTGCGGGTGCACCCTGATCTCCGCTGGTCTGCAGCCAGGAGCTCCCAGCAGCACCACGCATGCACGGGAAGGGCAGCGCATCTTCTGTGCCCGTAGGGCTGTGGTTTTCATTACGCTGAGGAGTCTTGCCCTTGTTTCATGCCAGCGATTCATGGCAAAGATAGAAGCTTTTAGATGAGAGAGAGCCAGCTGACAGTGCAGGCTCCAGATTCTCTTTGCTCCTGTGAATGACCTAGTCCCATGTTTGTGCAGCTCTCCCCACCAGTTCCCCATTCAGGACAATCAGAAAAACATTGGGACAGCAGGAGAATCAAAAGCAAACCGCGTTGGAACTGCTGAGAGTTGGCAGTGCTGTGAAGTCAAGTTGGATCCTCATCTGTGCAGCACTTTTGCAGCTCTGAGTTGCCTTGTGTTCGGCTACAAGCCTTCAAGCTAGCAGTGAGGAGGTTCAGTTCCTCCTGCTCCTTGGGGACCACAGGAGGTGCTAGGTTGTGGAGAAATCAGACGTTTGCCACAGGCTGAGATGGAATTCCTGTCTGGTATAATTATTGTCTATTAAAATAGATGAAATTTTGATATAGAAGTATAGGATGTTGTGTATTACATTAGCCAGAGATCAGGATAGTCATCTTCACTTTAATTTGTAGACTTCATAACTCTGTTTGCACTTACTACAAGATAACTACTGTACATTCCTGAAAAATGACATCTTGCATGAAAGACTTAACAAAAGCCACAGTGCTGATAATTTTCCTGTGGATCAAGGGAGGACAGATCTCTCTGTGGTTTCTCTGACATGGACCAAGGCTTGCCTTTATCATTTAAAACTAAATTGTAATGCTGTCATGGCTGCAGATTAAAGGAAGTTTCTCGTGATAAACTGTTTTACTCAGTCATGTGAAACTTGATTTATTCTCCTGGACCAAACATAAAAAGGGCAAAAACTTCATTTGGGGAGCTGCTTTGGTAGGCAAAATGCAGACATAGCAAATGTTTTAGAAATATGTGTATAAATTTATTAAGTTTTTATCTGTTGTTGCTCACCGCATCTCAAAGTCTTTGAAAGTCTCTTATGCTTGGAGCAACGTGTGCTGAGGAGGGCGATGATGCATGGGTATTGATTATAGTGAGCACTGAGGGGCAGAGCTTAGCAGCAAAGCAAGTGATGCATGTGCAGCTGGATGCTTGCTGGATGGTGCTAAAGCATTCAGTTTAATTAAATATTAATTAAATTATGTCTGTATTTTGGAAAGTCTCAAATACCGTGCTTGCTGAAGTTACATAAGATCACCATCTTTGCAAGTGCTAATGTAGGGAGCATAAACTTGTATTAAAGGTCACATGCAACAAAAATGTTACAGATCCCTGTGACTGAAAGCTGAAACTTCACCTATTCAGAGAAGTAATACAATTTTTAAGATCAAGAGTCTTTTCAAACTCATGACCTACTCTCACAGTTGTTTCCAGTCTCCTTCTGCTCTGTGGTTAAGGCAGATTTTCAAATATGCTACATCCAAAAATAAATTTGATTTCCTGTTCAGTTTACATATTTGCACTTAAAAATTTTTGCAATCAGGATTTCAAGAGAAGTGGACATTTCACTTCAAAAAAAAAAAAAAAAAAAAAAAAAAANCCTATTTTAATTATTTGTAACCAATGAAATTCCTTAAATATGCATCCTGTACCTTTGATGCGCCATCAGCATTGATTTAGGAGTCTATGTTCCACAAACTTAAAAGCATTTCAACAAATTAAAAAAAAAGAAAAAAACAAAGAAACAAAGCTCAGCAACATTTAACTTATGTTATAATAGTTTAAAAAAAACATTATCTGAAGTACCAGGGAAAATGAAAGCCAATAATTGGAGAGAGTCATTACTCTACTTTATATTCTACAGGATTTAAATTCCTGTAGTTTTAAAAAAATAAAAATAAAAAGTACATATTTATATATATATTTTTTGTTGTTTTTCTTTCTTACCCTGGGCATATGGCACTTAAAACTGTGCGCAGACCCCTTGTAAACACAGTGTGAGTTAAGCACAGAGCATTGCCTAGACATGTAGCTTTTAACTGTGAATTTCTTCAGTACCAGAGGGTCAAAGTCAAGTTTTAGGTGTTAACCAAACATAGGATGCATTTGGTTGTTTTGCCATCAATTTTTAGCACATGAAAAACTTGATGACTCTTAAATAATTAACTGTTTTTTATCAGCTTCAAAACTGTCTTCAGATTCCTGCAGGTCCTTGCTCCAGGCTGTTGCCCTGCCGCTGGCTGATTTGTGCAGGGGGCCAGGATGTGCTCTCCCCCCGCCCAAAGTTTTCAGTGACGACAAATCATAAGCGGTTTGGAAATGAATCGATTTGCAAGGCCCGTTGCCAGAGGTCAAATTTGCAATTGCATGGAAATGTTAAGGTGCAATTGCTTCAGGCTTTAATGAACTCCAAAAAGAAATATGCGGGCCTGTAAAGCTCATCCATTAGATCCTGACCTACAAATGGCAAGGAATAACAGCAACGCAACCAAGAGGTGTGCTGACTAAGGGAATTGCGTTGATGCAATTAGTTTTACATGTTTTGGCATTTAATCCTGATGTCTAGGCAAAAGAGGTCTCAGCACATGGAAATTACAGCTAACAGCAGGAAAGGGGTTCCCCATGATGTGCAGATTGCCATTTGTCTGCATGTTCCTGAGACTGCCACCCATCCTCACCCAGCCTTTCCGGAAGCCTCCGTGCCAGGGCTGCATAACCCCAGAGCTGGGCCTGGTCTCACCCCTGGCATCTTCCCCACCTGACCCTCTCTTGGCCAAAACCCCCACAGCAAGGGCGAAGAGCTGGGGAGCCCAGAGAATGGAGGCAGGACTAGATCTCCTTGGGAGAGCCCCACTCTGGGCACAGTACAAACGAACACAGCTCTGTTTATCTGGAACATGATATGTTGTGGTGGATTTTTGCTTTTTTTTCTGCCTTGCTTTTTTTTTATGCCAGGGCCAGGTCATTGCTTCTGAACCTCTCTCTCAAGAACTGGCACTTAAAGTGCAAATGAAGCTAATGACAAGAGACAATATTTTAATGTTAATTAGATATTTCATGTGTCTTAGCTCATCAGAGCAATATTGCTCTTTTATGTATTACATGAAAGCAGAGCTTTAGCTTGGAGGAAAACAGGGAACACAGTCGGTCATGGAAGCAGTGTGCTCCGTTTTGTAATTATTAAAATTATTGTTACACTTAGGAAATCCACAAAACTTTGAAAGGAAGAAACTTAATAAAAATAATGGAGCTACTGCACTATAGGAAGCCCTGGCAAAGGCTTTACATCTTTCTTTTCCTCCTACAGGAGCTGGCACTGTAAGAGCTGCCATCTCCCAAGATCTTGCTAAGGAAGCAGACTTGGCTTTTCCGCAGGGTTGCATTGATACATAATGCAGATATTGGGTCTTTTCGTACCTGCGGTCCCCCCTCCTTCCCTTTCTATGACATTATTATCTTTTTAATGGTCGTGTTAAACCAATGACATGAGCTGCTAGCTCCGTACTTCCCGGTGGCCTAATGATGATGTTCCCCAGAACTAGGTACATAACATGCAGTGTTTGGTGTGAATCCTTGCAGTCCCCGTGGCCTTGCTTCTCCTCCCTTCACTTGCTTTGCTCGAATACGAGAAGCTGCATTTCACTGCCAGGAAGTATTTACCCAAAGCAAGTTTCAAAGTTGTGCATGTGTTTGAAGAAAAGGAAATCTAAGGCCCTGCCACAGCAGTGGGCTCCTGCCAGAGCCCGGAGCATGCCAAAGAAGGGCAGAAGGTCCCTGCCCAGCCTATCCACGCCAATATGGTCATTTTAGGGTGGGATTTTAAAACAAAAAAATAGAGTAAAATTATGTGGTGATTTCCCCACTAGCTGTGCTTTATCTGGGCTTGCTTTTGTTATCACTCTGGGTCAAAAAAATATGTTAAAAACAATACTTGTAATCAAATCCAGGGCATTTCAAAGTAATTTTGTAGATATTCTGGAACAAGATTTTTTTTTCATTTAGCAGTTTGTGTGGGTGCCCACACCTAACAAGAACAGCAGTGTAAAAATTTAGTTAAGCCTTCTATTTTTGTACGGAGCTAGTATTAAAAAAAAAAAAAAATGTGTTAGATCTGTGGTTTCTTTATATTGTGTAGAGAGCAATGACACAACAGAGTGAATTCATTGAGTGAAGTTACTGCAGATGATCTGCTTGGCTTAGAACATCCTTGCTACTTTCATTTCCACAGTGTTTAATTACACCTTTTTTTTTTTTCTTTTTTTTCCAACATCATGTATCCTGGAGGGGAATCAAATTTATGGAGAAGACTTCCGTGTAAGACACTGAAGTTTAAATGGAAAGGCTTCTCAGCTGCACTAACTCAGAGGTAACACCGATACGGGAGCTGAGCATGGGTTGGCATGGTGAGGCAGTGTCCCGGGGACAACACGTTCCATCCAAAATCCATCCATGCTCCTGCCCGCCCCAACCAGGGCTCCCGCTGCCCAAGTTCGGGAGCTGCTGTGACACCCATTTTGGGGTAAAAACGATCTCGCCAGCCCGTCCGTACTGGGGATCAATGGCGGCAACAGCATCACCTCCAGAACACTCTGGGTCTCGTTCCTTCCCATCGCTTGCTGTGCGTTAGCATTGGGAATGATATGCCAAGTGGATGCCAAAAGGAGAATGTATTTTTTTAATAAGAGGGGAAAATAAATTTGTAACCCAATATTCAATGTATGCACATACAAGGTAGACACATGTGCTTGCACACCCCAGCAACAGCAGCCTTGGTCCTGAAACTGTTTCCTTACATAAAGGGATAAAACTTGAGTGTTGGGGGTTCATTAATACACGTTAATGATCGTAAACATTCTACCTGAATAAAAACTGTTTGCCTTACTGCTTCAGGGCTTCTGCACTTTTGAGACATATGATGGGCAAATCAAATACACTGATAGAGGGCTATAAGTGCGGTAAGTTATATTTAACTAAAATAAACAAGCAGATACAGACACTTCTGCTCTGCTATAAAAAGACTGCATATGCTCAGTGCAGGTTTTCTTAAGGTAAGGGACAGAGCTTGGGAAGCTCTAAGGCAGTGAGATTTGCCCATATGGGAAGGCGGTCTTTCACTGATGATTTTGCAGACAGAAATTGCCCATCTGCACTGTTTGCAGGTGTTTTGAATGATTATATTATTAGCTCTGTCTGTTCAACTTTGCTTTTTTATGGTGGCTTTAGTATTGCAGTAAATAAAAAAAAGAAATATATAAGCAGCCATCTGGTTCCCAATTTTTGACTAGCGCTCTTTGTCAAGAAAGAAAAAAGAATTCTCAGATATTATTTTGTAGTTCTGAGGCACTGGCAAATGAGCAGAACAAATCCCCAAATTCTGACCTGAATATAAAATGGAGACAGAATTTTTTTCTTATTATTTAACTAGCTGAGATTAATCCATTTAAAAATAATTGTCTGTGTTCTGTTCTCATTTATACCTCTGTGAAGTCAGCAGAGCAGTTCTGGACTTACACCACACTTTTAGGGGCAGAATCTTCTGTAAAATTAGGGGAAAAACTAAAGTGAAAGTAATCATTGCAAAAGCTTTTTTTTTTTTTTTTTTTTTTTTTTTCCTGAATGGTCAAAAATGCAGCTGGTAAGTGGCCCTTTCCTGATGAATTTTGGAGGGAGGATTCACATAGTTCTCACAGATATTTCTGCAAAGAAATGACGAAACTTTGTAAGACCTTTAGAAATGAAGAACAAGCTATTTGCTATCTCAGCAGTACGATCTCAATTTTTAGACTGCATTTAGGTTTCTCTGAGCATAATATTTGATTATTGGCAATATGTTTCCAGTTAAATATTTCATACAGTGCATAAAGGCCTCTTCTACTCTCAAGCATTCTGCTAGTATTAATGAAAGCAGTGAATCTGTAGATATATCTGGTGCCTGAATACCTTTTGCTGCAAACTGTTTTAGAGCTGGATTGCAGCTTCGCACAATCATTTAATGTTGCCTCTGTATTCATGAAACCTGAATTATGTATCTAAATGTAGGCAGATTGTCAGCAAATCTTCCCTGCAGAGATGGTGGCAGGCCTCACAGAGCTGACCCAAATGCCAGTGTTCTCCCAGTCCAAAAAGGCACATGGCAATCCTTTTCTGCTTTAGCTATAAGGCTTTCTTGACTCCCGATAAGCTCTGCACCAACCCCACAGACTCCCCATCAGACCAGGCACTGCTGCCATGGTTTAGGTGTGAGAGGAGGTTGGGCCGTTTCTTGTCTTGGTGCCAATCTTTCATAAGCAGAGGTGTGCTGGGTACAACTCACGTAACAGTGGGAAGTGTGTGTTGGCCAAAAGATCTCCTGAAATAGTTTCAGCACGAGTATTTGCAGGATAAACTAAAACACACAGCTATAATCTGACACTTGCATACCCCAAGATCTGGAGACATCTGAGACATGGACTTAGCCTAATTCTTCCCAACAGAAGGGCACGCATGGTCCAACCAACCCTGGCATGATTTGGTGGCCTCACACAGCTCTCGTTCATAGAAACAGACAATCATAGCAGGAACTTGGCAGAACAATGTTTTTAAGGTTGGTTAACATAATAAAACTCTCTTATATACCCACAGCCCCACCAGTTTGCTTGCCTTGCTAGTCTAGAAAGAGCCTAATTCCTTCAGACCTCCTTTCGCCCTGCCTGGGCCACTGGCTCTAACTTACGAGTCCTTTTCCAGTCTGGGCAAAGCACGTACATCATGGTGGTGGGGTCTGGATGGAGTGTGCACGCCGATTGCTAGGATTTGGCCACTGGAGGCTTTGTGTGTAACCTTCACATTCCAGTTTGTTTTCTATCAGTCCAGCTACTAAACTAAAACAAGATACTTCCATAGTACATTACTCTTCTATGCTCATGCCATTAATATTCAAGTAATCTGATCGCTGTATCTGTAAATTAATAGAAGTCAGCATTCTTAAAAAGATTATACATTTTCACATCAGCCACATGAGTAATGGTAGCAGATACAATCTTTTTTTTCACACCAGGCACACAGGGTAATCTAAGCATGGTCAGAATCTCCCTTCCAATCTTAAGAGTTCTCCTAAGATACCATTGCTAAGGCTGAGAAATCATGTTTTTTAGCAAACATTGTCATCCGTGCACCATTATGAGACTTTATCAGCTGAATGGTGGTATCAGAAATGGAGAAAGCAAATGTCTCTGAGTGAACTGTGCTCTCTTGTAGGAACCTCTCAGTGAGCTAACAGGAAAAAAATGTTTAAAGGAAACATCTAGAAACAACTCCTCTAATTTCTAATTGGCAGATGCTGCTTGGTAGTTTCTGCTCTACTGGCTACAACTCCATCATAAAAACCATGGTAGAGCACAAGGCACAGACACTTCAACAGCCAGGAGCAGAGCTGGACATCAAGTCACCTCTTCGGTATTTCTCTGCCAGCTATGATGTGAGTATGCTGTTGTTCATTTTTCCATGCTACACAGTGGGTGTAATGACACTTCCCACACTGAAAGTTCTTCTAAGCCTGCTGAAGAAGTCCAGAGAAGCACTAATGTTTATTATTAGTTGACGCATTTGGGGAATGGTTTTGAATTGTACTAGGATTGTCCAGGGCAAAATGTAGTTTGTGGCGGCAGACCCACAAGGGATAGTCTTGACATATGGGTTTGTGTCCTGCGGATCCCGAGATATGATGTGCTTTGGTTGCAGATATTGTCTCACTGTTTTCATATCCTAGTTGATCAGTATAAAATGACTAAAATCTGAGATATGGATTTATTTTTTAAGTAATGCAAATAATCATGTTAGTTATAATTGTTATTAGAGCTCCTTTGGGAATCTGTTGTTACAAGCACTCAACCCTTTTGTCTTTCCTTTGGGGCTCCAGGCTATGTTGCAATTTATAAAGATACCAGACCTTAGGCTAAGTCAATGTCCTTAGGGTTATGAGATGTTGCTAAATATCAAAACAAAATCCCAGTGTTCCAGTTCTTTAACTTCACTATGTTTAATTAGCCATTCCAATTAACCTTCCCTTTGTGTTCCCTCATGTTTAAAGGGTTATATTAAAAGTACTGTAGAATTAAAGCCATTTAAAATATGCTGAGTATACTTCAAGGCATTCAGACAGGCTCTCACATGAAGCTGTCCTCATTTCAGTTTCGCAAATGACTGGTCACCAGGGGCATATTTTCAACCCTCTGCACCTAGGTTGCAAAAATTGTAACAATATACCTACATGTGCATCCAGGTCACAGCATGTTCAGATGGGAAATCACTTTTGCAGATATTTTACCACTTTGCAAATGTCTGTGGACACAAAGGACGTATAAGTGAAAACATATGAATTCTTGCTCTGAGAGTTTAGACAATGCCAAGCATTTAGACACTGGGGTTTTTTTGCTCAGAGGTCTGACAGAGAGACAAACACCAAATCAGTGTTTCTGAATTCAGGTTTCTTAGGTACTCCAGATAATTCTCAGAAAAAGCTGCAGTGTGAGAAACATGGGAAAACCAAGGGAAAACGCTAAGTTTTTCATGTCAATCAGTTCATATGATACGATTCTTGCATTCGTATAGATGGATGAGTAAAA
>VXAV01004490.1:403541-434980 GCA_013399715.1 Alectura lathami
AAAAAGTGTTTAAATGGTAAATTGTAAGAGCAGTAAATTACAAGTGCTTTCTGTGGCAGATCCGAACACACACACCTCGTGCCAGGGACAGGGAATGTCAGGATTTGTTCAGATGACGTGATACAAGGGTCTCCAACACTGTTTCTGTAGTCTTCATGAACCTATGCATTTGTAAATATATGCTGATAGCACTCTGTGAGGTAGGAGAATACTATTATGCCCGTTTTACTACGCCCAAGGGTGACTATGTTTTTTAGATTTATGTTATATTAGGCAGCTTTTCACTTATTATTCTCTGTGCCTGACTCTCTGGATGCATTTTATAAGACATTGGATTTAACTCATAACTCTGGATTTTGTTAGGGGGGAGCAGGTATCTGACAAATCCCTGACTTGCCGGCTGTCATTCCAGGTGTCTGTGGCAGCACTGGGAATGGAAACCAGCCTGTGTGTTTAACACTTGACCCTTATGGAAACCAGCCTGTGTATTTAACACCTGACCCTTCCAGTGTAACATCCTCCAGCACTTATATTGAAAGGTCTGATCATTTTAATTCCTGGTTTTGTCTGCTGGAGGATACTAATTTCCCAGGAGTGAATTATGATGACAAAACAACATTTATTTTGCTATTTTCTGCATTTTGAAAAAGTCAAGATATTTCTAAAAACAGGCTATGGCGTTATTTTAATTTTTCCATCAGGTCTTTAGACTTTTCTTTGGTCTTTATAAAGGATAGAGAGGAAAAACAAGAGAGATTTTCTTTATTTTTTTGATGTGTAAGGAGAGAATTTCACTTCAGAAATCTGTTGGAGTCTTTGTTTTCTAAGACAAGGCCACTTCAAAATATACCATGTTTTGTATTAAATACTTTGATGGCATAAATTCAACAAGGACATTGTCTAGTGTCCTCACCGTATGAGTCATATGTGTTACAAAGGACACCAAGGAAAGCAAAGACCCATTTCCCCTTCCTTCTCCCTCTCCTCTGTGTTTCATTGACATCAGTAAAGTTCAACTGCAAGGCATGTGATTGTAATATAATCATGTAACCTGCTGGTGTCTCATAAAGAAGGACTGGTTGTTTAAACAACTATTCATAACAGACTTAGATGTCTCAAAGCTGGCGATGGTTTAAGAATCAGATAATATAAAATTAGTTAAAAAGTATGGGCCTAAGCTCCTTTGAAAAAGTACAAAGAACAAAGCCAACAGCATTACTGGCCACTGACTAGTTGAACAGAGATGAAAACAACTAATACATTCAGGACTTTTATCAAGCCTGCCTAGTTATCTCAACAAGCGCAGCTACACAGGCATGTGATAAGCACCACAGAAACTACCGACACTGAAAACTGAAGAATATGGGATATGTAAGATGTCTAGATCCATTTTACATCACCCAGTCTCCAGTAAGATAGACTGTAAGCAAGGAGGGACAGCTAAATATAAATCATTCTCTAACAGTTCTTTGGGGTGCATTGCTGCCAAAATACTCCTTAACAATATGGTCAGTTTATTTTCTATATTAACTCTGAAGCCAGTGCAGAGCTGCCTGGTGCACAGCCCTTCCATGGGGTTCTTTAGAGTTCCTTTGCCACAGCAGCTGCTGCTGGAGCGTACTCCAGGACGTAAGTATGAATTCTTGGAGAGACAGTCCTGCAGTAATGCAGAACTCAAGGAAGCTCATGTTAGAGAACAAAAGCCTACGTGTGCCCCTGTGAGTGTTTTGAGAAGTGTTCTCCAGCTTTATTAGCTGCTGTATTGGTGATCTCCTGTTGAGCTTGCCTTAAGTGCGACGAGGACAGTGGTTATGAACTCAGTACTTAAAAGAGCGGATTTCGGGCACAAAAAGTATGCACGTAACATCGATCTTTGAAGCTACATCGTTTTGTGTTATCAGCAAAGGTGCGTTCAGCAAATCAGACAGTTGCCACTGAGAGTGAGAAATAAAACAACAAAAAAATCCTTCCCTTTGCTTCAGGCTCTTGGATGCACTGGATTAAGTTCATTGCTAATTAGACACAATTGTGAAGCACAATTATTTATGAACCTTCAATGGGCCGAATTCATGAAAGGAATAACGAGTATATATTTTCCTTTTGTAGAATTTTAATGAAGAAATGGCATTACTATTCATTATTTATCCACTTTCAAATTGTAATGAATAGTTCTGCTGGCAAACACCAAATTTCTGTATTTACAGAAAGGCAGAACATGTGTAGATAATAACAGTTCAGTATGTAAGAAATGCTGTATTTCTATAGATACATAAATAAAGAAATTATCACCAGGACTATTCATTAAATTTTGAAACTAGTAAATAATAAATAGGAATAACATTTATTCATTAAAATCCTCTAGAAATAAAATATCAAGTAAGCCTTTCTTTCTTTCATAAATCCAATGCAATATTTCTCCCAGAAAGCTGGCTTTTACGATTGATTTTTTTTCCTTTTGGCATTGTTTCATATGCAACCTTTATACTAACTGCATTTTAAATAACATTAACCCATGTATTTTCACTAATCATCAAAATAATACTTGATGCTGCAAAACAAAGATGAGTTTGAGAGCCTGCCTTCCCTGGCTAATGAAACTCCTTACCACTACTCTGACCGTATACATATGGGTCCTAAAGAGAAGCAGCATGTGTATGTCCACCTTAGCTGGTGGCACCATGGAGGCATTCACACACACCTGAGGGTGCAAACGGGGCATTTTCATCACTTAAGCGCCAGAACAGTTCAACTGTCTGTCAGAGTCTGCAGCTCATCTCCTGACATGGATTAATAGTTAGGGGTGGAACCTGCCCAGTGAGCACTCAGAAGCATGCACAGGACTGTGTGCCTTGCCTCTGACAGCTTTTAACCTAATAACCCCCGGTATATGAAAGAAAATCCAAACCAAGTAGTTCCCACATCCCAGTTAGTGTAACTGGGAAGTTGCCAGGCACCTCACTGCTGCACTGGTTCTGGGCAGCCTCCCCCTGCCCTCCAGTCCTTCCGCTTCTCCTCTCCCAGCTCCTCCAGCTGACACTGTCCTTAGGTCTGTATGGCCACAGGTCAAATTCATGTCACCTGAGAAATGTCACTTAAAAGTACTCCTAGGATTTAATAATGTATTGTATTAATTAATCCTCACAAAGCTAAAATTTCAATACTATTTGAATTCCATAAACAGTAATTAAACTCTTTGAACCTAATAAGAACATAGGCATGACTTTTTAAACTCCAGTGGAATACATGGTACTAGACAAGGCCTTGGAGCTGAATTAATTGCGAACTGTCAGGTGAAGAGAAATGCCAGTTATGACAGATAGCAACATTGGCCCAGTGTAAGCAGACCTTAGGGCCAGGTGATCCAAGTTCCTTGCAGTTTGGGGCTTTTCTTATGCTGCTGGACAACAATAGATCTGTTACAGAAAGTTGGTCTCCTTGAATTGGAATGCTTTTTCTCTATATAGCTAAGAATCTGAGTCTCTGATAAATCTCACTGAGTTTAAGGTTAATACGGAAGAAATTTAATCTGTTAGTCATGAATTCTATGAATATCCTGCAGTTTGAGTGTAAAGTAGAGAGGACACACAATTTTCTGTGGCAGGAGAAGGCAGTGGGCTTTCCGCTGCAGCACGCTCTGCTGTCTTTCTGTGAGCTCCTTGGGCAGGAGTTGTCCCTGCAGAGCAAAGCAGAGATGTGGCTTTTAACCATTCTTAGGCAGCTTAAACCGGGACTTCTTGCTGGACTGCGCCTGCCAAAAGGCCCCTTTGCATTTTACACCCAGAATTTCAGGGATCCACACGGTTCTCAACAGCAAAGCAGGGCTTGTAACCCCCCAGTGCTCCTGGCTTCCCTCCTGGAGGGCTGGAAGCAGGCGATGGCATGTGGTCCTGGCTGCTCTCAGATCGGCTTTAAAACATCTGCTTGACTTTGGTGTTCCGAATGTTTCTGAAGCAAGCTGCTTTTCCTTGCTTTTCAAGTTTGCTTTCCTGTATGTAACATTTACATCACGATCTAAAAACAATTTTACACATAATAAAGTTTAACTATTTGATATTTTTCATTTTAAAACTAAATAACAGACATTTAAGAGAATATTTCTTTTTTAATGACACACATGATAGTATTTTAAAGCACCAAATGACATCCACAGTGAATTTTTCTTTCTCTAGCAAATACTCTATCAGGAAACTTTACCCATATTTGCAATTTTTTTCTTAAGATGTTTTACTGCTTTTGGTGGAACTAACATCTGCTTCTCCAGGGACTCTCCTATTTATGACAATTGGGGATGTTTTTGAAAACTGTTTGAATTAAGCTTGTCCTGCTCAGGAGCTGACTGTACACACACAGTTTTCACTGATGACATTTGACAGAGCTGTTAATCCCTCTTGACTCTGATGTATGAGATCACATTACAGTAGCAGGAGCAACCCGGTGATATACGTACATGCAGAGTAACATTTGCCGATTAGTTGCTGTTTGTTCTGTTCAAAAACAAAATCCCCGAAACAAGCTGTTCTTTGACAAGAAGGAAGCAGACACCAACATTTTCACTTAAATTTATGCTTTTTATCCTTTCTGGGGCTGTGCAGATGGACAGATGAATTGGTCGGATCTGCCAGGGTCGGCTGGACCCCCAGGAACCGTGAGAGCTCTGGGAATGCTTGGAGAGGAGAGGAGGCTTCTGAGGTGATGGGGCTCCTTGTTCTCCTCCCCACCCCATGGTAAGCACGGCTGCCTTTCAGAGGTGACAGGCTCTTCAGTGCCATGGCAGCTCTCTCTGGCCCCAGCAAGGTGACCTGCAGGCAGGACTCTGCGCTGCCTTTGCCCAGCATGGCTCTCCAAGCAGCAGCTGGCTTCCTGCTACGTTATGGCCATGAAAAAATTGCCAAGAGTTTTGGTTCATCCTTCCACTGAATGAGGTCCAAAAGGACTAATTGTGAAAGGAAAAAGCATTTTTGTCAAGTGAGCCTCAATTATCACATCAACATACATATTCTTTTGTGTATACTGTCTTTAAAAAAAAAAAAAAAAAAAAAAAAAAAAAAAAAATTTTTCCTCGNTGGGGTTGTAACTGATGAAACCTCTTATTTTCTCCAAAGAGTGATGGTCCTCAGGGAATTGCTGTGAGTTGTAAGAAAACCAAGGTGTTGCAATGTAATGTAACATCATGATTTAAACGTGATTATCATTTCTCTTAAATGCTGAATCTGCAGTATCTTTTTCTGCACACTTTTAAGAAATGGGCCACTAGACAAATCTCCAAAAGAGAGAAGTGACGCTGCTACATTAAAGTGATATCTTTGGACTTCATAAATTTGATTGCAAATATAATTCTAAACATGACACTATTTATGTTAGAAATATAAAAATAAATATTTTCAGTTGTTTTCAAGTCTCTAAATCAAAGCACTAAATGGAGCCTTCCCCAGTAGCCTGTCTCGTCTTCTTGCATGGATCTGACTCCTAGCTTTTCGGTCACAATGAATTATCTGTGCCAACATTAAAAAAAAAAAAAAAGGAAAGGGAAAAAAAAATAGAAAAGAAAAAGAATTTTATTTCTTTTGGTGAAGTAAAACCATTTAAAGTTGGATGACATGAATCAACCTGGACAATAAGCGACTTTTTCAACTAAAGAAAGATGTATTGATTCCTGATTATGCAATGCCTTTGACTTCCCCTGGAAGGGCGTTTCCTTGGTCAAGAAGACCAAGTCCTTTTACTGATTACATATTAGCCCTTCTGTTCTTGTATACATCTAATTATTCTTACAATTAAAATAGATCGCAGGATCTTTCATCTAAATCTTTCTCTATAAGAAAAAGAGGTTTAAACCCTAATTTATGAACTCTGATCTTATTAACCTTTCATTCGATTTGCTTCTGTGCTTTGGTTTTGTAAACAGACTATTATACTTTCTGCAATTTTATTCTGTATGTGCTATTTCAAGACAGCCAGAAAACTAAACATTGTGTTCACCTGCACAACCTAAACTAACCATTTTCTCTCTTCTGTGTCCTTGCTTGGCATCCATCAGCAGCTCCAAACTTTAGACAAAAGTAATCATTAAACAATCTCTGTTAACAAATAGAAACTGAGTTGTCGTTTGCCAGTGGTTTCTCAGGACAAAGCAATCCCTTTCTGTCTAGAGCACACAGCCATTCTCTCTATTGCCTCCTTCCAAAGGAATTTGTGCTCTCCATTCCTACTGCTCTTTCTTCGGACATGCTTTGTTTTTTCTCTCTTTGCTATTTCCATCAGCCCCCATTGTCTTTATTTCCCCTTTTTCCCCCACTTTTTTTATTCCTTTCCCCATCTCACAGACATCAGGGCTTCTGCTGTTAAAAATTACTCATGCTGCTCCTTTTCCTGTCTAGTTTTTATCATCTTATTTGTTCATCTTGGTTTTCGAACGTGCTGCTCTCCATTCTTCGCTCCTTTTTTTGTAGCCTCACTTCTTTTCTTCCATTTCACTGGTTCTCTCTCTCAGACCTTATTATTGCCCTGGATTCCCCTTCCTCTGGAATGCCACATCTGCCATCAGCTGCTGACAGGCTCTGCTACTTTCATCCTCCTGCCTGAGATGAGGGAAGGTATTTCCCAAGGACACAGAGATGCTTCTCTCAGGAGCTTGATGTTGTCAGGCAGCACCACATAACTTCCAATAACTGTCCTGAGTCTTGCTGAGTTCTGTACTCTCTCAGAGGACTGTTGGGTTTGTCCCGTCTGAAGCTCAATTGACACCCTACAATAATGGATATTTAGTGTTTTTTCTTTCCTTTCCTTTACATTACTTATTTTTTAAAAACTTGTTGTTATTCTTTAGGACTCTGGAGAACAGTTCCCTTTCCTGGGAGAAAGTAAGTAGCACTGCTAGGGTCACCTTGGAGCTTGCTGAATGCTGTGGGATTTGGTGAAGGTGAAAGAGAAGCAGACCACAAGCGGTGTCCATGGTGGGACAGGAGATGGGCATCTCCAACATGAGCGTAATTATTGAATTAGTAAATCTTAGTATGTCTTTAATTTCCAGTGGTGGTGTAAAGCCGTTTCACCCAGTTTCATTTGCACTAGTGAAAATACAAGATAACCAGGTCACTACAGAGCAAACTGACACACACACATCTACGCATATAACTTTTTAAGGGCAGTGAAGCAGGATGCCATCCGTATTTCTTGTACAGAGGGGACCGAAGTTAATTTGTAGGTTGGTGAGAGAGAGCTTGTGACACTGCACTCCATTTCACATCAAGAGACATTAACTTGAAATTACTGTTTCCAAGGGAAACACTTATGACTCAAAGCATTAATTTGCATTAGTCCACGATAAGGCTAGCCTGTAAATTGAGTTATTGAAAATAACTCGCAACCATAGCACCAAGGAAGGAATTAACTAGGAATGTTTTCCTATAAACATAAGCTGATATATTTTTCCAGGTAGTTAAAATACTAGAAGTGTGCAAAACATAATCAATTTAGTTTTCTAGCAAATTCATTATTTAACAAATTATCACAATGGAAGTAATCAGTCTGGATAAATTTGAGCAGGCTGAGTTTTATCTCCTCACTTTTTAGTTTCATGTGAACAGCCTATTAAAGCCCATGGTTTGGGACAAGCTCTACATTTTTCTCTTACAGCTGTGAGGACAATGGTCATTCTTTACAAATTTAGTTCAAGGTAATGTGATGTTCTGCCCAATCTGGCAGAAAGATTTATAACTTAGCAACTGGGGCCTAAATTTCTGTGTTGTAAGCAAGTCTGGTCTCAGGCAAATTTCACCTCTTTTCAACATCATAAGGATTATTTAGAAGATCTCCGTGAAATACACCCTTTACCCTTTGTGTGCTCCTGTGATAACCACTCCAAAGAGAGTTAACAATTGGTTGTATTAACTGAAATCTGCTGCAAACAAATTATTGTAAATTGTTGCTGATTAGCAGTTGCACATGTACCACCACTGTTTTAAATACCAGGTGAGCTGGCATTCCCCCAGCCAGAACCAGAGTTCCTTGGCTTTAAGAAACCTTCTTAAAGGACATTCTGGAAGAAGAGAGACGAAAACAGGGAGGACTCATTTTCCAGACTGTTTTAATTTCACATGCTCTCTCCTTGTACTACATCGCCTTCTGCTTGCAGTGGAACAGCAATCTTTTTTTTTCTTTTTAACCATTTTTACCCTTCCTTCCTTTTTTCTTCCCACCACTCAACAGCCTTCCAGACCCAGCAGCATAGGTGCAGTGCAGGGGGCAGTGTCTACCAGGCATAGTTCAGAAGGAGGCTGCTGTACCACTGCATGACATGATTGCCCTCTGCCCTGTGGTGATGTGGGGCATGGGTAACTGGACTGGGGTGGGGGCCAGCCAACCCACTGAGCTACCCAGCAGACTGCAGAGAAATGCACTTTGGAGTTACAGGCATGGCTTTTCTGGATTACACACGGGATGTCTGGTTTTCTACATGCACATCCATAGATTTAATAATATGTATGATCCATAAGGCAGGTGACAACATCACACATGCAGGTGAGAGCATTCATCAAGAAGGAGACTCGAGCCCTGGCGCTGGCCGTGCGCACAGTGCATCACCACAGAGCACAGCACTGCCTCGCGCTGCCTCGCCCCTGCCCCTCACATCCCGTATTCTCTGCCTGCCATGCCCGACAGGGCACCCTGCGGTGTATCCCTCAATTGCTTCTCATGAGTAAGGACATTATTTTTGATCCAAACTAATATGTAATTATCTATTTCAGAATGTTTTATTAGGAATTAGGACCCCTTTTATATTTTAACCAAACATATTCATTTCACAGCATGTTAAAAATCATTTTCTCTCCCCTAACTGTGTTTATCCTTTCTCTGTAATATTTCACAGCTGAAGTCCTTTTCTAAGAGCGCTTGAAAAAGATGGTCTGGGTTTATTTTTTTTAAATTCAGCATATACGGACAAAATCTGTCCTTTCCTTTCTTGTCCTTAGCATTCTAAAATGTACCTGTGTTCAAATATTAAGAAATAAAACAAATATAAATTATGCATTTTCCAAGTTAATTTAAAATGCATTATGCACTGCTTTGTTCTCTGGAATTAGTATTATTAAGGGGACAGATCTGTATGGATTAATTTTGAGTCAGTTTATTCACTTCTTTGTAATTCAGTGGCGAGGATTTCTGTCCCCAGGCGTCAAATTAAAATTTTTACTGTAAGTAACACATACACAATATGGACCTCTTTGTATTGTTTCTTTGTTTTTCTATCAGACAGTGTATTTACATACTGTATTATTTTGCAAAACCACCTCCTTCAAAGTAAACAAAACTTTCTCTTGTTTAAAATGATTTTAAAAGTCCGTTCTCATTGTGACAGAGCCCAGGTGGCACCTGGTCCTGATTTCATTGGGCTGCTGGGGGGAGTCTTCACCAAAAACCACATCATATTTAGCTGTGTCTTCCCTGAGGTCTGTCACAAGCTGAATAACCATCCAACCTCTCTTCCTTTCAGAATATGTTTGGTTGTGTTTGAGCTGCTTCTTTATGATTTAAAAAAAAAAAATCAAAAAAACAAGCTATTCGATAATCGTTTTAAAATATTGTGTTTTTTGCTACAATTCTTTGCATTTAGATGTTTTAAATCTTTATTTTTCCCTAAACTGAGCAAGAAAATAGAGTCTGCTTTCTTAATTAGTCTTCTTTAAACAAAATATCCTTTCATATGCACTAATAAAGACTAAGGATCATTTCTCTCTTGTTTAAATAACTGCTTGCTGTAGTATAAAATTGTAAGAGACATGATGCAGATCAAGATGCTGGCTTGAAGTGGAGAAGAGGAACAAGCAGTGCAATAATAAGCAGATTTTAATGATTTACTATAAATCAGCATTTTTGCCCTGTCAGTGAGATTGAAGAGGCAGACAGCTCCTCACATGTCTGCCTAGCAAATGTCTTCCTGATGAATCATGTGCTCTGAATCACTGATCACAACATTCAAACAGCACATCCAAATAATGAGGAAAACATATACACAGCATTCCTGTGGCTGGTCTAAAACTGCAGGAATATGTGTTTTTAGTGGTGTGGTAGTTAAACCCCTACATTGATACTGTGTCTGTGCAGCAGAGGGTAATATAAGGTTAACTATTGATGCCCTTGCTTTACTTCCACTCATTATACCAACGGTGAAAATCTAATCTGTACATACTCTGCAGGAAAAAAGACAGCAAAACAGGGTAACGATGTATATTTTTAAGTAGGGAAATGCATCAATGACTCACACATTATTTCCATTAATTAGAAAACTGTCCAGGCTATTGTTTTCTGTACCGAATAGTTCAGATGACCATTGTTAATAATGTCAGGTGGTCACTAAGAATAACAGCGGTTCTAAAATACTGTGCACTGCATAGCACAGTGCACAGCGCTCCTCCTTGCAACCCTCCAGCTGTTCTGGGTAACTAAATACCTGTCACCAAGGGCTCCTGCACACATGGGGTGTGTGACTCAGCACAGTTCTCATGAGCAGAACTCAAGAGTTTTAGGGTGACAAACCCAGGGAAAAGCCGTAGCGTTGGACAGAACATGGTGCAGCCCAATGACAGCACTGTGGATCTGAGCCCTGTCTCAGCACCCATGGGTGATGCTCCCACTGGCAACACCCTCGGACAGGACTCACCCAGGAAAATACAGGAACTGACCCATCTTGTTCCCTCAGGATTGCAAGGGCCAATGATTTCCCAGCGGGAGCAGCTGTGACAACTGTCTTCCTCTGCCGCAGGAGGTGCTCCAGCGAGGATTTCACACCACTGCTGGCCAGAGAGGGGGACCCATCCACAGGTGGCCGCAGAGGGCCTCGTCCCATGGCTCCCTAACGTGGCTGCTCATGGATGAAAAGAGATTTCAGCTTCCAGCAGCCTCCAGCCTTTAACCTGTTATTAACACCATTATTTATTCAGCAAACAGTTATGAAAGAAATAATTTTGTATTGGGAGGGACTACGGATTTAGAGACTTAAAATAAGAGCATTCCAAGTTTGGTTGCAGTGATCTTTTAAAGATAGTAACTTGTAATTCCCAGTTTTTTAGACTGTAACTTCTGCATTTATTGCTAATTTTCTGCACCGCTCTAAATGCAGTGTGCACATCTACTTTAACATTTGTTAGTGCTGTTTATGTGCATAGTATTGCAGTTCAGTTCATTCTTGTGCAGACCTAGCAACATACCACATTATTTCTAGAGATCCCGCAGAGGACATGGCAGTAGGCATCCACTGATGGTTTGTCCTCCATGTCCCTGCATCCTGCTGCCCATTTGCTGCACTGTCACTTACGTGTTTTGCAAAAAGCTGCAGCCTATTGTTTGGAGATGTGAAATTTAGAGTCCTCACCTTTTCTGGTTTGCACTCAGGGAAAAAATAGTAATGGTCTTTTAAAACAATAAAACGACAATGTATTTTAAACATGACCATGTCAGGCTCAAAAACGTTTTTCAAAAGCATATCCATTTGTTTGATTTGAATAAGAACATACTTAATTTCATGGTCATTTGGTTAAAGCAGTTATTTTTATTAATGTGTTATTGAGCTAGAAGCTGAGGGCACTGGTCAGTTTGCCACTGTATAACTCACTTGCTCAGAGAATGAAGACTAGCAGCACAAAGGGGACAACTCGTATGTGCTATTTAGGCATCACAATGGTCTGTTTGATCTGTGTTTGTATCTTATTCAAAGTAAGGAGGGGAAAAAAAACTAAACGCTCAGACTGCTGATTTCTGCAGAAAAAATCTGCAAATGAACTGTTCTATTAGCACAAATGTACAAAAGTCTTTAGAACCTCTCTCTTCAAAAGCATAATTAGGTATTTATTTCAGACATACTAACATCTTTGCAGTAGCTAATAAGATGCAGCCCATTTGAATATTAATATAATAAATGATTAAATTAAACAGCAAGATTCAGACTCAGAAATAGCCTTTATAGGTCCCAGGGGGTCACTAAAACTGTATTCCATTTCTTCCTACAGTTAACATAGTACAAGGGACATGAATGCGTAAAGCAATATTTGTCTTATGAAACATGGAGTTTTATATTGTGCTATTCAGTTTTATTACTCCACAGTTTGAAGCTGAGGCCTGTGATGAAGTCACCATGCTGGGACCCAACAGCAACTCTTCCTGTTTCAGTGCTTTCTGGCATCCAAGTGACGCATCGTTGCTTTGGCAGAGGCAAACCTCGTGGCAGGCTCCATATAAATAGGTTAACAACAGTGGCATGTGATAAACTAATAACACCACATACAGAAAGTTGCCATGAAGTAAATGGCTTAGGAATTTTTCATTCGTACATTATTATGTATTTATTATTAATAATATGTACCCAATAATGTGCAGAATTAATATCAACAGCGCTAGGATGATAGGTTGGGCTTATTTTTTTCCCCCGTACACCAGATAAAAGAAAAATAGGCAAAGTAGGCAATTATAATTGGCCATTATTCCAGTAAAGGTGTTTCCCTTCTCAAATTAGTCCATGAAAACTGCACACTATCCAAATCCCATGAACCTGAGAGGTGTTAATAAACATCTGGTCATGGTTTTTGCTTAATTAGCAATCCTTAGTTTGGACTGAAGGCTGTTTATGTAAAACAAAACACACATACATGCACGCACACACACGCTCCCTCTCCCTCTTTGTAACAGTACCAAAAAGAGGGGGTTTTGTTTTGTGAGCCGCAGCACTTCAGCAGTCCAAACCAGCTCCTTGTAAGTGCTCGGTGGGAGAATTGGATTTTTAAGTCTTATCATTTGTCAACACAGCAGAATAAAATGAAAGCTATTTGGATTTGTCTGTTTCTATTCATTTTAACAGACTAATGTCACTTCAATCAGACCTGCAAAATCCCTGTATTTTATTGGAAACAAAATTACCATTTTTAAATGCAAAAAGAAATTGCATACTTACTACAGGTTACTGAAAAATGCCATTTTATTATTCTTAGCATCCAAAATCTTACAGCACCATCTCTCTAAGGAGCAGCATTGGCAGGAAGGTAATGGATAAACATGCAACTGGGCTTGCAAGACTATACTGTCTAAATTAGATAAAAGAAAAGTAGGAAGAAAACTCCAAGATAAGTGGTACAAAGTAAATCAAAACAAATCATCTTACCAAACTTTATTCGCATCTGATACCATTTTTAGAAATTAAGGTCAGTTTTGTGGAACTAATAGGGAGTTACACCTATATATCTTGGGCACTATGACAATGCTTGAGAGGAAGATTTATACACTATGGTTGCAGATGCAGAAGAAAGATATGAGAGATCAAATGGAAGTGCATGATAACAAATGAAAAATGGTCCCCACAGCCCATAAATTAATTGAGAAAAGAAGGTTGTCATTATTTGAACATGCTTTAAAATAAGGTATGGGGTCCAGATGGCAGAGAATAGATAGGCCAACAAAGTTTGAGTAATTGATGACTTAAAAATAAAACAAGATCTTAAAGAAATGAATCACGTTGGGAGAGTTAGAGGAGGAATATTAGATGAAAAAGCACAAAAACTCCCCGAAACTTCAGAGCAAAAATCAAAGTATAGGAAAACAGACACATTTTTTCGTGAAGGATCTAAATAAATGTAAGTAATAAATATTTCAGGCAGCAATTGTATCCCCATTAAGGACACTTTCCTATTGTCATTTCATTAACCTATTCAGCTTTGTTTTCATGGTTTTATTTCTCCTTTCTGTGGTCTAAGATTTTTTAGGAATGAACTGAAGGAAATTAGCCAAGCCTGTGCTATAAAAATCACAATTACCATTTCTGCTCCCATCACTGTTGTTAGCTCAGAAGGTCACTGCAAAGAGCCCTTTGGTAAACAGCGAGATGCTTCCCAGAGCTCAGTGTCTGCACTTACAGTATCCTGTTTCCAGCAGCACAGCTTCTTGTTCAGGTTAAAATCAAACCCTTCTTTGCCTCATTTGCAGGTTAGTGGGGTCAGGCAGGTCAGGGAGGAAGTGACAACACTCACATGCGTTTTACTGGTTTTTGTTGTTGTTGTTGTTGTTTCTTTCATGTTTTTCTTCCCCTCTCTCTATTCTTATTCTTATTTTTCAGCCCCACACTGAAGTGGTGGGAGCATATGCCGTTAAAGAGCACTTCAGTATTATGCAATGCCACATCATGAATAGATAAACTAGGTTCACTTTTATTTTTGCCTTTGAACCCATAGAGAACAGGAAACAGCTGTATGGAGGGTGTGTGTGCACGGAGGTGTGTGCATACGCATGTTTGCATACGTATCTGCACGTGTGTGTGTGTGTGCGTACGCGTGTGTGCATTTTCCATATTTATCACTTTTCAGTAACACTAGAGCATTTAGTACTTCGGAAGGCACTCATCCAAACAGAGCTCCATGTAAATGCACTGTGTACAAGCCAAGAAAGAACGGCTCCAGGCTGATAGAAACCTCAGAAGTATGTTAAATCATAGTACTCAACTGTTCCTCATTAGAACACTCCTCATTTCTTTTTTTTCCTTCCACTTAAAAAAAAATAATAATTTTTTCTCAAAGCCACTTACTTCGATGCTGCACTCTAGGAGCAGATTATGAATATTCAGATTGGAAATAGAGCACCACCTAATAACGTGCAACACAAAGGAGCTTGAAATGTATTCAGCCTCTTATTTACATTGTTATGAGAGATATTGCATTACAAAACAATGGCTCCATTCCGCGCTGTATCTGCTACCGCTCGCATTAGGCTCCTTGGGAACTTATTATTGATGACAAAAATGCATCTAATGAGAGAATGCAGACTCGCTAAATGTATAGGTAAGCTATATTGCCTATAAGAAGGATAGCCCTAAAGGAAGAAACATCAAAGCCTGAGAGCTGATTTGTTAAGAAGTGCAACTGAGATGAGAAGAAAAGCAAACTTGGGGACCTTCGCATCACCATGCACAATGATGTCATTAAGGTGAATTAATCTCAAAAAATATATATGCAGGAAAACTAAAGTGTGCCTCTCAGTGCGGAAGGCAAGCAAAAAGCTTGAAAATATTCAGAGGACAGAAATATACAGGCAACAAACATTTCAAGGGAAAGATAGTTGCCAGCAGGATTGATTTGAATACTCAAACCGGTGATTTATTTTTCATGCTTCTCATAAAAAGAAGAGCTTCTTTCTTCCCCTCCTCTCTCCCTCGTGCTGCTCGCTCTTTCCCAGACAGTAGGAAGGATGGGATGAGAATCGCCCATTGAGCAATGGCTGCCCTTTCACAGGCACTGCAAATGAATGCGCGGTGCTGGATAGACCAATTCAGACACCTCGCAAGGAGTATATCAAAAGTGGGATAATCCGCATCCTTTGCATTTGTAATGGAAAAAAGGGAAGAAGGACAATTTCATTAAAAGTCCGGTCTCTGTAAAGAGAATGTTAAACAGTTTCATACCCAAAGCCCACACTGCTTTGAATGCAAGTCCTGCTCTGCCCTTAACTGAAATGAAATTTCACAAATCCAGCTGTACATATAGAATGGAAATGAAAGACAAAATATTTACTCACAGACTCAACAGACGCTGTTTTAAGAGGGATGGGGTTAACTATTGATTTTTTAACAATACAAATTTAGCATATTTCACATGATCAATTACATTCCTTAGAACCATTAAGATGCAGTTTACATGATTTATTCAGAATAAGGTCCACTTTTAGCTATATTTAAGTCTCCTATTTGTTATTTAACATGTGTTTAATGTTTTCTGTCCCTGCTGTGCACAGCTGCAAGCTGCTATTTTTTGGCAATTTTTGTGACTGTGAAGTGATTTGTGTCTTTGAATCTCACCTTTCTATTCTACGGCCTGCTGTTTGGATTTTTTTCTAAACTTTAAGAAATAAGTTGCACTGCATTATGACCTTTACTTCAGTTCCTGGAAGTAAACATGAGGTCTAAAAGGGCCCTAAAAAACAAGGCAGATATCCTTTTGGGGTAGACACAAGGACAGACATGTAATTGATTTAGTATTTTGTGACACTGTAATTCAAGGCTGTTTAAGAAAAAAACATCTAAAAATTCAGTAATGACATAGGAACTACTAATTGAGTGCTGGCAAACACTTCACTCACCACTTACAGTCTAGGCACATAAATCCTCCATGGCAGGGAATCTTCCATATTGCACAACTTCATTAAGATTTTTTCAGCTATCTCTAATAGAAGAAACCTAACTGGAAAATAAGTTATTATTTTACAATATATTTTAAATATCCTACTTATTTTTACAGTCATCAAACAAACAGAGCATGTTGCTGAAATGCCACAGATGGATACAAACAACTGCAGGGAATTCTGGAGCAAAAAAATATGGTCACGACACAAGGATCCTGTAATTTCAGTTGGATTCCTGGATGCAAAACTTTTTAAAACCAATAATAATGAATGATGGCAAAGCATGACAGCAATAGCAATGCAATTGCCTTTTTTTTTTTTTTTTTGGTCTTTTTGTGTGTGTGTGTGTTTTTTTTTCATGTCTGTTTGTTTGTTTGTTTGCTTGTATTAAATGGAACTTTCCAAAATGTAGCCAGCAGCAATGGTGGAAGTCTGCAGAAAGGCAATTCATTCACCTCCAGTCACAGTGTTCAGGCGCAGTTGCAGTGTGAGCCGCAGTAGCCACATCCCAAAGCATCAAGGAAAGTCTCCCCAAAGGACTCATCACTCGATATGCACCCATATGCCCCAAACTACTTCAGCAGGGCAAGGCACCGACCCGTAACTGGTGCTACCTCATCCTGTCGTGGCATTCATCCCCTGTATGGCGGCCGCTCAGCCTGCAGAGCAGGGCAGCCTTCCCAGCAGACCTCGCCTTTTCGTCTGCTGTTTTCCTTCAGCCACCTCTCGACTTCGAGGAAATGATTCAGTTCTCTCTTGCAAATTAGAATCTACGTATAATTCATGGGCAATGAATGTGCAATGTTCATATAATGATCTAAAAATGCAGTTAGCAGTGCATAATGCATATGCTGGTACCTATTCCTTTTTTATGTGGAGTAAAATGGGAGTGCTTTGTGGTGATACTGAAATCGCAGAGATGCAAGCCTGTGAGTCAGTCTCATTTTTGGGAGGTTCATATTCCACATCACCAGTGAATATAAGGAAGTGAAACTCTGTTGGGAGTATTGGGGGTATTTGTTGTCACTCTTCATGGTTTCTCCGGATAATTTCAGTGTCTATCAAGCTGCTACTTCAATTGATAGGAGAGCATTTCTCCTTAACTATTTTAAGCAAATATAGTAGGTAAAAATGTCATGTCAATTTGAATACATTTACCTGTAAGTGGCAAACTTAGTAACTTCATTCATCTGATTTCAATGAAAATGGAAAATGCACTGCTGTATGACTTTTTTTTTTTAAATAAAATATACCAGTTATTACTGTTTGATATATGTTCCCCATCCTTTTATAGGATCTATAAGAGAAAGGCATGTTGAAACAGTTTAATGCAACGCCTTTAACTTATCTAAACCACATTCAACTGACTGCACTGGGAAAATTGAATCTTTTCCTCACAATCTTAGTGACATGAAAAATATATAATACAGTAAATGATTAATGCAGTTATAAACTATACCTGAGATAAGATTTAAGTATTCATATTTCTATCATGTTAATACAACACGATAAACCCATGAAGCAAACTTGACCATAGCATTTGTTATTCTGTCCAGTGTTCAATTATTCTTTGTCCAAATACAATTTAGGGGCTTGCTAGAATACATTCTCCGGGTACGAAACATTATGTGCTACAGTGAGATAATCAAAGCAGTGGTCAGCAACTGTAGACCTTGATCTAGTGCACACAGAGCTGCAAAATAAAAGGGAGCCCTGAATGTTACCACATGCAGGTTTTTATTTGGGTTGTCCAACACATGTCATTTACACGTGAAAGCATTATTTTTCCCTGCTTTTCTAACATCTCACTTGAAGCTTTATATTTTTAGGTAAACCTGAAGTGATGTAATCACAGATGTGCTTAGCAACTAGCCAACCAATTTCAAACCACATTTCTTTAATAGCAGAATTCTATTTCTAATTTGTGCAGTAAGGGTCAAACTCTGCCTGTGGGAAACATGTACACAACTCCAAACAGTATCAAGAGAAAAAAAAAGAGCCTGCAGTGATGACTGCTTTGATTCTGTGATGGGCACTGTATCACAAGGATCTCGTGCCTTCGTATAAATAATGACCACTTGTACTGTAGATAAGCAGTGTGCGTAGCAGGGAGCACAAAGCTGGTAGTCAGGATGGGAAATCTATGGTGGCTTTGGGTTACTTGCGGTATCAACTTGCCAACCTGCATTTTCAAAGGAGCATTCGTACCCTTGAAGGAAAGGTGAGATAACTTTGAAATTAGATCAGATAAAAGGTGAGGAAGGCATTTCACAAGTTTAAGCTAGCTTTGAGTACGGGTTTGGAGCAGAACACCTCCAGAGGTCTCATCCAACAGAAATTATTCTATGATTCAACAATTTCAGTCCTTGGCAGCATTGGTTTTAAAATAGCTGCATTCCAAGCCTTTTCCCACAATTCCAGCCATAAACACGTCAGCTAAATACGTAGTCATCAGATGTATCTCATGCCATGATGACCCACTTAAACAAGCCACGTGTCAACTGGAGTTTCCTCAGGGCCAGCTGAAAATTTCCTTAATGTCTCCGAAAGTTTGGTGACTTCCAGGCTGGAACCAATGGCAAAAGCTAGAGGTTGCTTTGAGAGTTACTGAGGAAATATTGCTGAAGATTAGCAGAATTTAACAATGAAATAAAGGTGTTTTTTTTGTTCATTTGTTTTGACAAGGCTATCATTCAAAAATTAAATTGCCAAGAGTTTTTCTGATTTCATTTGCCCCCCAAATCAGCTGTCAGCCAAAGAGCTTTTGATGAAAACATATCTTTGAAATGAGTACAGAAGCCAGCTGGGACAGCCAGGCAATGCCCTTTGCTAAGCTATCCGTCACTGACTAAGGCTTGGTTGGCAAGTATTCAGGATAATCTCAGGTTTGCCTAGCTTTCAGAATGGTATGTAGGCTTAATTGCTGTATTTTAAATAAAAATACTTAACTGTATCACATTGCAAATATGCCCTAAAATCAAAAGGTGAAAAAAAAAAACAATGAGCTGACAGAATTAGAGTACAATACACCTCTTCAGGTGGAGTTATTTTATTTTCCCAAAAGGATCCACAAGCTCTTTAATTAAGCCTTAAGAACACAGACAGCATCAATACTGACAAGTGAAATACTTCCCACTACTTATTTAAAATTTGAGTACAATGTAATGTCTTTATTTCCATGATGTTGCTTTTATGGTCTTGTTCACTTTCAAATAGAAAGATCAGAACCACAGCATATATAGTTACCAGCATTTCAAATGAGAAATCATATGTGCTTGTATACCAGGATACTCACTGTTGTAATGTTAATATTTGTAACCAGACATTTTTATTTAAGAATAAAAAAGCTGACACAATGGGCTAACCCTAGTACACAGACACTATTACTGCTCTGATAAAACAGTGCCTTATGCAGTGGTTTAATTAGCTATTGACATGAATATTTGCCTCTATAGGCATTGATAGTAGCTCCATTTGCATTTTTTTGTGTGTGCACTTTCATGTATATATGTAAATCTGACCTGCAATAAATATTTAATTTCTCTCCAGCTCTCCTGGTTTACTTTCATGCTTGTTGCATAACTTTTACAAACACAGATGGTTTCATTTCATGAGCAAGATGCATCAAGCATCTTCCTTTTTGTAATACATTTACATTTCTCAGCTTTTCTAGCTTGGTTTGTGCTACTCTTAGTGACACAAACTCTTGAATAGAGACTTAATGTCCTCACAGCAATCTTACAACAATTTCAAAACATGCCTATGGTAATCCTATTATCACACAAGCCCACAATGACAAAATGATCTCAGTGTAAGTCTGCAGTGACCCTCTGGAAGACAATACCATTATAATGTGAGATTATACAGGTAAAATTAATTCAGTGAAAAGACACGGTGTTTGAATTTCATTGTGGAGTCCTGATAAAATGATACAATCAAGTTCATCTTTGTGCTACCTTATGTTTACATTAAATGCAATGATAAGATGGGAGGAGCTGTGTTCAAAAAATATGCAGCAAGACCAACGTAAAATACAAAGGCGGTCCAGCACAAAAGTTCAGCCAGTTTGCAGAAAGTAGCTCAGCAGATTTGTTCAAGCATTGTTTGTCTACAAGGGGTGTGCAGACACCCCAGAAGCTGCCAGCAGATGCAGTGCATCCAGCGATGCAGCCCAACGCCTCTGCTCTGCTCCACAGCCGTGGTCAGGCAGAAGCACATTCACCATGTGAAAACACTTCAGCCCTCACCTCCTCCTGCCCGAGCAGACAGACCCAGAGAGTGTGCACAGGCTGAGGCACAGCTCTGTGGCTCTGGCTGAGGAAGCACGGAGTGCAGGGATGCTGCCTCAGGGAGGCAGGGATGCTCTCCTACCCCTGACTTAGGTTTTATTCAGCTTAGCACAGCTATCATTATGCCATCAACACATGGAAAATCAACAGGGCACCCAAAGGCCAAAGGACAGGACTGCCTGCAGCACGAAGGGGGGGCTCTGCCTGGGCAGTGCAGATGCTCCTGGAGAGCCATCCTGGCCTCTCTGGGCTCTTTTCAGGTGTGGAGAACAGAGACACACAGTGCAGTATTCTGGTCAGTAACGGGTGGAATCAATCTCACCCAGCATAAAATATGTAAAGTCAGGTATCTAACCTGCACTACTCACTGAGCTACATCTTTTTTATATAATATAATCAGTGAAGACTATAAATCCATTTCATTTGACCAATGCTAAGACTCTCTTAGCACAAACTGCCCTGTTTCACTCCACCAACTTTAAAGGGTAGCTAGCTCAGACTTAATTGTCTAACTTTTAGGAATCAAAGTCAAAGAAGAGGAATATTACATATCCAGTATTCTGTGTACATCAGACTGAAATGAGCAAAAAATAAGGAGACAGTAGTCCAACTATTTCCCCTTATCATAATTATGAACCATAAGATGTTTACTTACAGAATATGCCTTTCAGAAATAACTTAAATAAATCTGTGAATCTGTCAACTATTGCAGATGCTTTGTATCTACATCTGCAGGGATTTCATAACACTTATTAAAAACCTTCAGACATCTAGTTTGGGAAAGCCCTTCTAGATGAAAAGGTGGTTTCCAGGGATAGCCTGTACCCTTCCAGCTTTTCTAATAGTTTTTAGGCTTGAAATTATTATTTTCCTGCTTTGAACTTCAGCTGTCAGTGTGGACTTGAAAACAGTGAGGCAGAGTGCATAAGACTTAATGGTATAATTGAGAATGATCTGGCATCAGTGGTGTCAGATCTGGGGATAAGCCATTGCATGTCCCCTTCAATCTGTCTTACAGGTAACAGTTATGACTTTCCTGTGTATCATTAGCCCCCTCTGAAGGCAATATGAATTGGAGGCATTTAAGGAGAGTAGTTCAAGACTTGGCAGATCCAAGTTAGTAAAGAAGAAGACAAAGTCCCAGTTCCTCACATCCAAACAATTTTCCCAGCCAACCAACACACTGCAGTAACAGAAAATCAAAGAAAGCTTTCCTATGTTATTGCTTTTACAAGTGTCTTAAAGTGATTGACAGCACTCATATTCTCATTATGGCATCTGCAGATAATGAGGTATCTCGGCACAGGAATATCCACTGCTTGAGCTTGCCAGGAATATTATCACTGACGTTTGAGCAAAAACATTGCAATTCCACACAATACCTCTACATCTTAGAAACGTCAAAACACAGCCAGATGCTGGAGCCATGGCTGCTGAAATCACATGGGTTAGCTGGTATCTCTTGAAAGAATTATTATGGGTATAAGGTATCTATTCAGCCAGTCAGGATTGTGGGTTTAAATTCTGCAGATAAAAGCAGGCTCCCTCCAGAATCTGAATACTCTCCCTGCTTTCTCCTTTGGAAATCTTCATAATTTTCTATAAACAAGGCTCAAAAAATGTCTGAAGTGCTGTCAGGAAGATCTTTCTGAGTCAAGGAAGGGAAATGTGCTGCCTGCTGGGGACACCCGCTGCACACCGGAACAGGGGCCCTGAGTGAACAAGCTGCTCTAACCCCTCCAGGGAATATGCTCTGACTACATCAGAGGTTTACACCAAATAGTCAATGGAGCAATGCTGGGAATGTATGTCTTCTTCCCTCCCTTCACAGCTGACTGCAGAGAGCACTGCCACCACCACCTCCTGGAGCTGTGCGAGGGGCTGATGTTAGGACATGCACCTTTACCATCTACTTGTCTTTGAACACATATCTGGTGTGGGTGGTCTTAAAATAGAAAGCAAACACTGAATGTCCTTAAAAGGAACAGATGTCCTTAGCATGAAAGCAAGCAAGCAGGCCTTAGCATGTATAACAGCGAGAAAGGATGTCTCTGAATGTGTTTGTAATGGCTTTCGACATCACAGCTGCTTTTTCCCCATACCATGCTTCTGCTGTTTGACCCTTGTCCCAGCTAAAAGCACAAGGCATGTTAGGCATAAACTAATATTATCATTTCTGCTGCTGATCCACCACAGCCTTGTAGTTATATAGCCTGCATGATGAATACCTATGAACAAACACAAAAAGATTTGCAGAAGGCCTTCATACAAAACCAGAAAAAGGATGCATAGGGTCATATATACAGAATTCATTGCTACTCCTTCCTTCTAGAGAAATCATTTCTCTAGGTCGATAGCAAAACTTCAGTCAAATGCCCTGTAGAGATGAGGTGCATAAAAAAAATCACTATGGCTAAAGAGAAGATAGTAAAGAGCTGAGATTGATCACTAGTCCTTGGTGTCACCCATAAGCTAAACTGTAGCAGGTGTACTGAAATGAAAATATACACTAGTATGTTGGATTAGGCTTTGCACTCCTTAAAAAAAAAAAAAAAAAAAAAAAAAAAAAGTAAACTAAACAAATCAATTATCAATTTTAAAAAGTTTTAACTTTTCCTAGACAACAACCCAAAAGAATCTCAGCACAGTAGGTTATTAAATCCATGTAATATTGCATATCAATATTTCTAATTTTTTTTTTTTTTTTTTTTTTTGTGCAAAAGTCTGAAAAATCAGTGTCCTAGATAAAAACTACAAAAGGATTTCTAAAGTTAAGGAAGTAACAGCAGTGCATTCTGACAGGTCACACAACAGATATAGTACCTTGCTAAATACCCAATAAGCCTCCTTTAACTATAACAAGATGAAGGTCTTGTGGTTAGGACACCTTGTAAAATGTGAGAAGTTTCAGTTTAATGTGTTTTTCCTCTGAGTGTGGCTTTGGTCACACTGTTTAGCCTCCATTTCTCATCTGCAAAATAGAAATATCATTCCCTCTCTTGCCTGCTTGGTCTAACAAGGCAGCAGTTGAGCTCCTTCTGCACAGAAGATCCTGATGTCGGTTAGTCCTCCATGTCTGGCTACAATGCAGAAAACGATGCATAAAATGAGACAGTATTTTTTTTTTTTTTTAATTACAGGATAAATCAGTCAAACAAATACTAAAAGCATTAATCAATTAAATTTCCAGCACCACTCTGGAAAGATACTATACTTCTGTTAGAATTGGTCTACCTTATGAAAATAATAAATCCAACGTTTTCATGATTTTTTTTTTTCCTCCATGTGCTTGAGAGATTTCTTATTATGCTTTGTCACCAAGAGCCACACTAAATGTTGAGCCCTTTCTTCAGGTTGTAGCTACAAGGGAAGAAAATAATGATGTCTCATAATGACAGCTGTCAGAGGGATCTGTGGGAATCAAAAACCTTTCTGGAAAGCCCAGTGTACACGCTGTTTGACCCAGCTGTCACTCCTCCTGTACGGCCTAGCCACTGGCGTGCACATCAGGAGTCTAGCCCTGTGCTGGCTGATGCAGTAGAAGTGTGGGACAGGCAGGGAGAGACGGAGCAGGGCAGCTGCAAATGAAAATCACCCTGGGGAGGGTTACAACTAGATAAAGTTTTCGACAATAAGATTCCAGAGACTGCTGACTGGAGAAAAGCTCAATATTTTAGTCTCAGTACAAATTTGCTTCAATCTTATACAACTCCCATGCAGCAGCATCCACAGCTGCATGCTGTAAACAACAAACAAATCTATTTCCATCAGCCCTGCTGATGCTATGAGAAAAGTGCCTGAGCATAAGACATGCACAGATGTAGAGTCTCACCTGAGCCTAGTGCTGCCCTCCATTTGGCCCCTCTAACTTAATATCGTTGTTACAAAGCTATTGGTCTCCTGGTAGCGAGCTGGCTCAATGCAGAGCCTCTTCTTCCAGCTAATCTGACAACTCCGATCCAAGAAGCATCAAGGGCCCAATTAAGAAGACACATCTTATCAAGGAGCTTATTTTGCATAACAGAATACAAATGACGAATAAAAATTTAATGTTTAATAACTTAGTACAAAGAGGGCTGTTGATATAGAATGCCTGGAATTTTTATGGCGGCTGTCAGACTTGTGATAAAACTGTTATATAGGAACACTTGGCAAAAAACAGCGTAGAATTTTTCAGTAATGGTGTGTGCATGATATTGCATTAATTCTTGATAGGAAAGTAACTGTAAGCCTGGGAATCAGCCAGTTTGAGTTTCACTGTAAGATGATTTTTTTTTTGAAGGACATCTAAATACATTTTAATGAAGAGTCAGCTGAAAGGATAGTTGGTACTTCATAAATGCATTTCTGTGTTTGCTGAACTCCAGAAATTATAGGCAAATCATTGTAAGCCCTCTAGGTTCAGAACAACTTTGTCAGATCCAGTGATGTGGCTGCAGCTTGCTGGTAACCATCACTAATGGATGGGAGCAAGTAAGCTTAAAGAGGAAGGAGAGGTTATCTGTCAGGCTTTGCCCTTGCCAGGTAGGGGCATTTCTTCGATTTACTTACAGTGTGTTTAACAGTTGAACATGGATGTAGCTCTTTTCTGACTCTGGCGATCATAATCTACAGGAAAGCTAGATGTGGCTTTGTTCTTAGAATGGCAATTATTACATTAGAAGTCCTTCAAGATAATAAAAGATTTTTTTGTGCTTTAGGCTCTGATACAAAATAATAGTTCTTCAATCAGCAGGTATACATTGCATTATTAAAGAATCCATGTAACCACTGTAACTATGCACTGTAACTGTGCATGTTCTGTAAATATGTAAATACCAAACAGGAAAAAAAAGGTGTTCAGAATTTCCTTTAACCATTGTCATAAAACTGATGCCCTTGCACAGGTTTGAAACACTCGCATCATATTCTGACGAATTTGCCATATATCCTACTCCTTTCTGCAAAAAAAAAAAAAAAAAAAAAAAAAAAAAACCTAAATACCTAAGTGTAGAAATTAAGTCATCTTTACCACTACACTTAAAATAAAGTGTCCATTAAATAATGCTAAACTAATGATGAATTAGAGTGGAACTCTTTTAGAAGTACATATCACATCCATATGAATACCAAATGAATTTCTTATTCATTCGATTCTATTGTATTAGTGTTATTGCAATGAATACTAAATGAATTCCTAATGATTGGATACTTAAAATAAAGTGTTACCCCTTTACAATAGTCATCAAACTTTAAGGACAAATTGAGATAAAAAAGATGATGTACTGGTGGGAAAAAAAAAGGTTCAGCGGTGTAGTTCAGACTATTGAAAGGTATAATTTATCTGATGATGCTAATATTCAGATGCAGTCTTATATTAGAATTAATACTACAGGAGTGGACTCTCATACAGAGGATTTGTTGCAGAAATAAAATCTATCAGTAACAGTTTCATTGTTCCGTCATTATGAACTCATTTGGTATTCACTGTAATAGCACTGATCGTAATGAATTTGTTTGATATTCATGTGGCTCTCACATGCATTAACATAGGCTTTCTGTTGTAATTCAACATCCAACAAGCATTAGTTAATGTGGACTTGGTTTAGACATGGACTAGTATTCTGCAACTGGAGTTTCCTTTCAGTTCATAAGCAGTTAAAGGACATTATTCTCTAATTCTTGGCTCTTTCCTTTCACTAGTACATTATTTTAAGCTGGAAAGCCTCCTAAAAGATCCCACACTGCCTTTTCACATGAACATAGGTGTGTGCCATCTTATATCTCAAGCGACAAGCCAGAAAGCCAGAGTTTTATCACCCAGGCACATTACCTCATTATCCCCTTGGCAATAGTGGCTTTGGCACAGCCTGGAGCTGGCAGGGTACTAAGGGAGCAAGAAATCCTGACTCCTGGTGCTAAATGGATTTTGTTGCTTTAGGTTAGGAAATGCCAGGACTTTGCAAGCATTGGACAATATTTATTTGGCAAAATGAACTCCTGCCCTTGCAGTGTCTTTCTCAAAGGAAATAACTCCATGGCAAGAAGCAGGGTGAATCTTTGGAAAGTTTTCATGAAGGAGGGAACTCAGCCAGGTTTTCAGCAGTTTTGACTCACTTGAAATGTTTCAGGCATTCCTCAGTCAAAGCTTGACTAACACAGGCTCTGGTGTGATTCAGCTGTGGTCAGGGTGTTAGACTCCATTCCCCATTGTGCCTCACAGTAATTATTCCCATTATATCTTCAAGAGATTATAGATGAGCGATAGATGAACTATAATAACTATTAACAAGAATTATAGCAATTTTTATGCATAAGTGTTCAAAACACCAGGGGCCGCACGCACAGGTAATACACATGGATTTAGTTCATGTAATCAATTTGATTGTAGTAATTGGTAACATGAAATTAAGGAGTCAGGTGATCTGCTGATGCTATCAGCACCGCTGCTGCAACTCAAGCATTTTCAAAATCCTGTCCCCATGTCATTCTAGTGTCTCGCAAAGGAGGTTTTCCTTTGGCTTTCCTGACTGCTTTATACAAATTATTTATTCCTCCCACACAACCCCACTTTCTCCCACCCTTCTCCCCATGACAGCCTCTAAGAGCCAGGGCCCTTCTCAGTGCGTGGGGCCTCTCTTCCCTACTTGGGGGGGTGGATGTGTGAGGAGGTGGGGAAGGCTCCACAGAGACCTGCTGGCTCGCAGAAACATGGCATGGGAGCTACAAACCCTTCTCAGAAACACCCTGTCCATGGAAAGCTGTCCACGGCACTGGGGGAAGGTCAGCCCCCCACCTGCTCTCTTGGAAGCCAAGGTGGGTCTGCAGCAGGCTGCTTGCCTGATTTCCTGCACAGCCAAGACATTAGCGTAGCATGCTCCTGCCCAACCCAGCACAGCAGCTATTTGGGATGGCTGAACCAGATGCCCAAAGCAGACAGGCTCACCAGAACTTAAATCAGGAGTGCAACTAGGAAAACACATGCCTTAAATATAGGGAGGGGTGGATTTGGGTGCCCAAGGCCAGGCAGTAGGACACAGGTTTCTTCTGCTGGCCGTGGCAGCATGAGGGTGTGGGCAGCGCCGAAGCTGAGCCCAGGAGAGCGGGGTGGGCCATGGGGATAGAGCAGGAGCTGCCTGACAGCAGCAGCTGGGTATGACCAGAAAATGAGGGCAATCTGCCCCAGGTGAGTTAGCCAGTTGCTGCTCCTCTCCCTGCAGTGCCCATGACGAAGTGCTGCTCTCCCCTGAGAAACAACCAGCCCCCTGATGGCTCTGAGGGGCCTCTTCCCTTACAGTGCAACTTCCCTTTTGACTTGATGGCAGGGCAAAATTTGTCAGGGGTCTTGGAAGCTCTGATAGATGTAAACACTGTTTAATTAATTTGATTTATTATATAATTGCACCACTGTCCTTGAGGGTTTAAGGGAATTCCATTTCCAATGTTTCTTCCTAGAAGGGATTTCAGGTAAAAGTTTGCCAGGGGAGGTGGTGCTGCCCCGGCAGGTGCAAGAGCTGCATCTGCAACAGACACACCAACCTGCATGACCCCAGCTAGCTGTAGACTGACATCAGAGAAAAGCTATTTAAGCGTTTAGTTATTGCTCTTTTATCTATTACCAACATTGTTCCAGGCAGACAAACCTGAAGTCCAGCTAAACTGAGAAATGCACCTGGTTTTTGAGTGGGATTGGATATTATTTTTTTTTGTACCAGTGTTGTGTTTAGGACAGAGAACCATCTCAAAGGGATATGGAAAACATATTTTTCTGTCCTTTCTAAGCTGAGATTACGGAAGAAATTTTTTTTTCCTCACCTTCTAAGACTTAAACATATTTTCGATTGCTTTTGCTATAAAGCATGTTTATGATTAGCTGATACACGTGAATGAACGTTTTGTGGTATACAAGCAAATAGAAAGAATTTAAGTATCTGACTACTTTATACCATATTTTGTGACCAAGCACAAAGTTTGGCTGTGCTTAAAGGAAAAAATGGCAGGAGCACTGCCTGGCCGCTGCAGGATACATGTGACAATGTACTTGCATCACTTCACAGTTAAACTAAAGCAAACGTATGTCATTGCTGTGTGTGCCTTAACACCTGGGCACAATAGGAGGAATTCATGGACTGTGCACACATAAATCTTCATTTCCTAGTTTTGTGGGTTTGTCAGGCCTTTAAAGTTATTTAACACGCTTTTTGCAGTGATAGATAGGTACTGAGAGTGTTATAAATACTAACTTGTGTCTGAAAGTTAGGCTGTGAAGCTATCACACAGGCTTATGGTGTCTGTGATTTTATATCCAGCTAACAAGTCACTTTCATGGGTCGGGACATCATCTGGAGTCTATGAATGTGTAAGAACCAACAGTTACTGTATATATGTTAGGTGCTGTTTGATTCATATATACAACATTTCTTTCAGAGAGAAAGCATAGTAAGAGCGTTCCTTGCTTTAGTTTTAAAAATAAAGACCATACACTTTACTAGTGTCTGGCCTATCAGGAATTCATAATGAAAAAGAATGTTCATTTTTTCTTTAAAAGTGTCTCCAGCTAAATGATACTGACGCTTTCAATTTTTAACATCATAATCAATAAAGGCTGCTTATGCACACTTTGCGAAACCATCAGTTTAGAAGTTTGAAAAAAAAATCTGCATATGGCTGCAGCTTGCTGACTGCAAAGCTCTAGCACTAAATCTTCTGAGTTAAAGTTTTACTGGTGTGTTATGAGTAAAAATGCCTTGTCAGCCATCTGCCAGTTTTTCTCCTAACATCCATATTTTCAACCCTTGCTAAACATTGGGAGCATTTGGCCACAAGAGGCCAGCTCTACAATTAAACAGCCGAGCTCTGCAGCAGAAGCAAGGGCATGTCAAAATAGAACTGTCTGTTATTAATTTTAAAAGTCCATAAAGGAAAGCTATGACCCTGTCAGGGTGATGGACTGGCAGTTAAATGTATTATAAACTGTTAACTCTCAGAGACACAAAAGAAAAGGAAAAGAAAAACAATGCAGCAGTGTCAAAAGCTTCAATAAATGCTAATCATGGCAGATTAATCAGCCTCTAATTCCACTGATCCAAAAAGGTTAGAGAGTCAATTGTGTAAAATTAGCTCTTTCTCATGTGTCCCTTTGCATTTGGAGAATCTGTCTGTTCATTTGCATCTTTTGCCAATGTTTACGAAGAATTCAGTTCATTAGCTCTTAAACATAAAATCAGACACTGGAAGGGGGATTCATTGCCTTTTCCTGCTTAAAGTAGTACTTAAAGCAAATAGCCTTGCTACAGTGTACATTTATAGATTCTATCATGCAGCATTAATTACTGTGTGTCTCATATCCAGAAACCTTCTTTTCATAGGAAAGTTTTCATCTGAAGTGTTCTATTTAGTGTTGTAAGGAGGGCTTTTTGATGGGTTAAGATAAAATGTTTAATTGCAAGACAGAAATGAGAAAAATGGCAAATGGGATCTGCTAGACCTTAGTAGAGTACATGCCACAGAGATCCCAGAAGTATATGCACTAGCTGCTTTGGGAAATACTGTTTTAACATGCATTAAAATCCTGCATCAAATTCCTGCATCTTGCCAGAGAGAATGGTAGTTCAAATGAATGACTATGCAAAACACAAAAAAGCCCGAGGAAGGATCACTTAATGACAAATAAAGCAGGAGATGAGAAGATGTATTAGCTAGAGCTGTTTGAAGTGTTCATAACTGAACTCAGGACCAGACAGGACTCACCTGCTCTCCTTACGAAGCCAGCCTTCAGCCAGGATTCATCCATCACCTGACAACGTTTGACTGCTGGACCGAGTTTTGAGGCCTCAAGTTGTTATAACTCAAGTAACTCTGGGAGTGCCTCAAAGCTAAGAAGTGCAAGAATGGAGACCCTGATTTCACAACATACCTGCAGTCTTTACTGCTCATGGTTTCTCCTTTTAGGGAAATGCATATGGTCAGCTGAGGGGAACCCTGAAGGAAGGCACATGCTCTCCTAAAGCTCTGTTTGCCTGGACTGCCTCCACTGGTATGAAATTTGTGACTGATTTCTCATTCCTCTTGAGAAAAAAACATTTGTTCCCCACACCAAACAGATCACAGGATTTAATACTATGTGCAGAAATCTGGGAATTTCTCCCTCATGCTCCCTGGAAGCACGGCCACATCGTGCTCTCTGCCAGAACCCTGCCTGAAAACCATTTTTCCAGGTAGAGATGGGGAGGGTGGAGGAGCTTTTCTCATCTCCCAGCTGCCCACCCTTTTGGACTAGCCTCCTCCGCAGGGCAGTGCCCATGAAGGATCCATACAAAGGAGGGAAACAGCAGCCTGTCACCTTTCCGAGGGAACCGGTGCCTGACAATGAAATCCCATGGAAGCGGAGGATCAACAACAATCTCTCTGCAGTAACTGTGAGGCATTGCCTTTGGCTTGGCCCTCCCCGACATAAATGCACAGCAATGTACCTATATATTATTAACATGTTTCAAAGCAAAACACTCCCTCAGCAGGCACACTGGGGAAGAGGACGAGAGAACAAGCAGGAGCCAGATGTTTGCCCTGCTCCTTCATGGACTACCGAAGGGAGATGAGCTGTGCAGGATGAGCCCCTGCAGATACTGGAGCTACACAAGGTGCTGTGGGGTACCACTGTGTGAACATCGAGCATCTGTTGCCTGGAATGGCACTGCTCTGTGTGGTCTCACACAAAAAATCTTTCTGGATTTTCAGGGCTCAGCCCATTCTCTGCATTGTGGCAAGTCCTGGGGCATTTATACCGTGGAGGAATACAGTAATGTACTTGTGTGACACACCACACCACTGTGGGGGGCTGCTTCCACTAATCACCCTAGTTTGCTTAAGGATAATTTATATATATATATATACCATGTTTCTGTGCACCATGTAAGTGTCCTTTTTGGTCACTGACTCTTTACTGGGGTTTCATGTACTTGCTCCCTGTTGGCTCTGAGATGAAATCCCTAATTTTTTCAAGAAATACTTTTGATTTTA
>VXAV01004490.1:441421-470309 GCA_013399715.1 Alectura lathami
AAAAAAAAAAAAGGAAAGGAATATCATGTCATCCGGTGTGAGTGATCTAACAGTATTAACAGAGCCTCCAGGATCTATTGAAAGCAGCAACTTCAATAGCTCAGGGTCATGATATCAGTACTTGTGATGGAACAAGCTATTTACAAAAGATTTAAACTCTGGGGAAGACGCCTCCTCCAGGCTCTCTGGCTTATTCTCCTTACCCTTTGGGGTCACATCCTGCTCAGCTGGCTCCTTCTGGTTTCTCTGTTATCTCAGTTTGGGTGTGACAGTTGCCAGCAATCTCCAGCTCTGATCCTCTGATATGGCATCACCCCAACTCAGAGCACAGCACAGCAGCACTGTTCCCCAGATTCCAGCCTGGATTTTATTTTAGTGCACAGCTCTCATTTTTTTCTGTTCCCTCAGCTACAGTATTTTTCATTTTCTCCACATAAATAAAGCAAACCTTAAATATATACTGTCTGGTAAGGAACTCAAATACCTTTCCAGCATGAACAAGATTAATCACACATAATATTTACAGTACTAAACAAAACAATTATAACATCATATATACTCAGTTGAACAAACACCCTGACAGTTCTTTTTGAAAACATACAGTAAAAATCAAATGAAAATCCATATCAGAGTAAGGAAATTATCTTCAATTTGTATTCCTCTTAAGCCAGTTCTGAGACCAAAATTCAGATGCAGACATATCCAGAAGCCATCAAGGCCAGATTTACCACTGTCTTTCTGTTGCAGAGATACAGCTGGAGGGACAAGCCATGCACCAGAAGCAAAGGCATGAAAAATTACAAGGAGGTGCCAATCTAAAGCCAAGTTTGCTCTTCTTTTTTATTTCCACCCACCCCAACCCCTCCCCGCAATTATCACAAGCACATGGAGAGACAGGTCTTGAGTGTGCACTGGCACAGCCCCTGTTTTTGAAAACATGGACCACAGTGTGGCATTTAGAGTGCCTACAGCATGCCTAGGGTCTCCCAGACAGGCAGAGATGGGTCTTGTCTTCCAGAGAGTTAACAAGCTGAGGGCTCAGCCCTGAAAATCGTTTCTTACATGAGTCTTAGTCATACAAAAAGTCCTAAAGTCCTTACTGGCTCTACTCACACACTTAAGATTAACGCAAACAAGTGTTTGCAGGATCAGGTTCTTAAAACCAGATATCAAAACAAGTCTATAAGCTCTCTCAGAGAACCTCTCTCTATGTAACAATACTCTTAATTGCAAAATATCCCAATCAGATGTGCTAGATAAAGGAAACCATTACTGAAGAAGACAATAGTGTAGAGTTTTCTGTAAGACCACACAGAATGATTTTGTATATGCTTAAAGATGCGCCTTTCCTGAAGATGCAGCTGGGGGAAGGAGAATGCATAAGTGCCCAGTACCTGCCTCTGCAGAAGGCCACGGTACAAAAAAAAAAAAAACAACACAAATTTATACTGACCACCCAAGCACTGAAACATCCCTGGCTACCGTACAGGCCGTTGTCTGATCAGCCACAGATCTGATGTACTGTAACAGACTGTAAAAGGCATTCAAAGCTAACCATAACCACCACCAACATCATTCGCTCTCAAAAGTATTTCATCCTCCCTCATCTCCTTGCCTTCAGGAATTTCTCTCAAGTTGATATTTCTTAATCAGAACTTATTTTTTACAGGTCATCAATTTGATTTCTCGGTGTCTTTGTGCTTAGTAGTCTCATTTGGAACAGCAATCAGCTGTGCCCATCGATCTTTAGCATCTTGTATTCAATTTTCATGCAGCTGTTTACAGCATGGAGAAAAAAAAACTTCCTGGCAAATAGCAGCTTAACAGCAAATAATGTGAACCTTTCTTTTGAAAAAATAATGGTTTAAAAATGAAAGAGATGCATTTTAAAAAGAAATTCAACAAGTTACAAAAATAACAAAAGAATGGGAACATCTATTAAAGGTAGAGCTGCCTGCCATCTTGGAGCACCCTGAGGATCAGATTATTGTCCCGGTTAGTCCAGATACCATTGTAGACTTTGAACATAAGCCGTGGTTAGATCACTCTTATTTTAGCAAGTATTACTAGAAATGATGGTATTTAGATTCTGTACCTTTTCCAGCTGCAGTAGTGGTCCTTCTGACCTGCCGTGGTAATGAATTTCAGAGGCTTGGAGACATGCTGGGGGCAGAAAGATTTCCTTTCATTTGTTCTAAATGTACCTGCCATTAATTCTAGTGAACAACAAGTTGCTATATTAGTACTTAACGTGAAAAGGAAGAACTGATCAGTTTTCACTGCATGCTCGCACACAGTATTAAATACCTTAGTCAAGTTTCTTCACATTTTTCTTCTTTTCATATGCCCTTCTTCCTGAAATCACTAATACAGGAGGATGAAAATTGGTTTCCAGTATGATTAATACTGAGCGAAACTTTCAGCTCAATACTAGACAAAGATCACCTGGTTTTTATATAATGCCTCCTTCCCTCTTCTCTGGGGATGCACAAAGCATTTCAGCCAGCCTGGACCCCTCACCCCGTGCTCCTGAAACACCACCTCTGCTCTGAAGTGATTCCAGGAGTTGCTGCTCTCTACCTTTTCACCACTAAGTATCCTCTGAAAAGGAAAGTCTTTTCCACTCTCCCTTCCAAAACGTTTGGCAAGTTGGATGACCCCTTTCATACGTTCAATGTCAGTTTGATAGTGGGGGATGACAGAGTTTTTCAGCAAACATGAAATGCGATGCTCTTCCAGTCAATAGCATCCTTCAAGGGAGCTTTTTGCAAGTTCACCCGAGCTTATTAGAAGACAGGGCAAGAAAAGTGGTTCCACCCCTGCTTTAGTCTAAGGTCTAACTAAGGCTCGATATACACAAAGTTGGGAAATTTTTCAGACTTTATGGGAGATGAGCAAGATGACATTGTCCTGGCAAACCACAGCTTCTCTCTGCAGGGTGCTGCCAGGCCCAGCCTCTGGCTGTACTGAGCACACAGCCAGGGCTGGGCCTGCCCCAGCCACTGAGGGGTGACAGATCTCTGCCCTGGAAAGCCACTCTGGCACCTGGGGCTGGAGAGACAAAGGGACCAGTTACAGACACCAGGATGCACCGACAGGCCAGAGCTCATGAAGACAGGACTAAGCAAATTTTCTCACTTCATTAAGAAACTAAATATTTGAGGTTTTTCAAAATTATTCTGAAATTTCTAAGATTTTTCACAACCTTTGAAATCTGGGTGATTTGGAAGATGAGGAGTGTGGCAAAGCAATTTCCTTCACTCCCTAAAACCACAGGAATGCAAAGAGGGAAATCTTGCCCTCTGCCATGCCACTGATACTCTGCAGCTCACAGATCTGGCTGCTGCCACCAGGCCTTGTGCCACACGCGGAAGATGTTAAGTTATTTCAAGGCCTGATTTGAGCAAAGCACCTAAAGAGTCTTAAAACGTGACCCATAATGTGTTTCATCCCAAAGGATATAAGCAGAGTATTGAAGATTATTCATATATAGGAAATATTCAATACATCATCCCAATGCTCCCATTTCTGCAGTGAAATATAGCAGATACTTAGCAGCACCCGGCAATTCGATACGTATTGAAGGTGGGGTGTGGAGAAAAAAACAGAACAGTATCCAGATGAAATTGCAGATGTCAGGAATGGAATTCACCAACTGGGAGGAGATGAGCAAAAAGGGAGATTACTATTTTTATGTAAAATAAATCAGTCTGCTAATCGGGCTGAGATTTTGCTGCTGGGAGTTAAGGAGGGCAAGAGGAGAACTGTAATTTTAAAAGCTGCCACTTTAAACTACAGCCCCTCTTGCTTCAACACGGCTTTGATGCTGCATCAGAGGGAGCATCTTGAAGGGCTGTTATGTCAAGGCTCAAACAGGCATATTTTAAAGTAACAGGAAGTAAATTAAGCCAATTAAGCCATCTAATGCTTTGACTTTTCTAGAGCGCTTCCTTACCGAGCAGATTTTTCTCAGCTTTCACAGAGATGTTCATTACCCGCATTTTAGGAGGTAACTATTTCCCAGGCTTGTTGGCTCATACCTAAAACTTTGGGTTATCCCTTTGTTATTTAGCACTGCGTTTGTGCATATAACATGGACATCAACACTCTTCACACCCTGTTTGGGACCCCTTGTGCCTGGAGACAGCCAGGGCAATGCAAAAAGCTCTTAAAATCCCTGTTGGGCTCCCCATTGGCATCTGTGCCCAAGCAGGGAGAATCACCCCAAGCCCCTGCTGCCGCCTGGTGTCCAATGGCCCTGTGGCAGCTCAATGACCCACTGGATGCTCCATATCAGGGCTTTCCAGCTTGCAACACAGCCGCACTGCATGGAGTATGAAAGCCCAGCAGCCCCTTTACCCCCAGCACAGTGCTACCGTAGCCTGGCTGTTTGCAGACTTCTCCTCCCTCCAGCTGTGAACCCACTGGACAATTTCCAACCAGGAGACCAAAATTATTCCCATGATCTGCCATTCCTATGTACTTCTTTAAAAAATACAAGTCCACTTCTGGTGGAGGTACCGGTCTGAAATAAAGACTGATCAGATTCCAGCTAGATTGAGAAGCAACCTCAGAATGAGGTAGAAGAACTGAAAGATTCAAACTTCCAGCTTTTCCAGAGGAGCCACCAGCTTGTCCCTCACACCACCCTGGCTAGGGTAAACCCAGGTGAATCTAAAGGTTTCTAGAGGCTTTTGGCATTACTAAAAGAGCAAGTCTTATACCTCAAGTTTGAGAAGGCGTATTATTGCCTTTAACCTTAATTTTTTTCATTCTCCCTACTCCTCTCAGCACTTGTTGAGCTCTCACATGGCAAAACTTTAGTGCTGGCTGGAAGCTGATCATCACTTGTGTCAAGATCTTTACTAAAAACCAGTGTAGGTCACCACACAACTCATTAAATAAAGGAATATATTCTGTATTCCAAATAAGAGGTTCAATTATGGAACAAAGCAGAGGGAGAACTAAAATTTAAGGTCCCCTTGCATTTCCAGGCAAGTGATTTGTCAGGTGATTTGTCAAGTGGAGGTGCTATTCCACTATCCAAAGCTTGTGAAGAGCCTGACATGGCCATAACCGTGAGTATCTCAAATCATTATGTCAACAGAGGTTACTGTGAAGCTGAAATTGTACTGGAAGTGGAGTCCTCTGTTGTCATTATTCAGACAGAAAGACGAAGAGAGAAGAAGAGGTATAAAAGTTTATCAGCACAAGTCTATGTTCTTTTAATAGTGACTAGCAAATGATATAACATACACATAATGAGAGCTGAAAAAATACACACAGCAGAATATTGCAGGGCAGGGACCAACCATGCCCAAACCATGCCCCTCAGCCACCAACTCAGCTGCTGACATGAGCCCATCTGCCTGGCAGAAGAACTGAGCGGGCAGAGGGGATCGGTGCTTCCCCTCCAGCCTGCCTGCACAGGGGCAGCAGCTAACGAACATGGGCTCCACCGGTCCCCTGGTGCTGGCAGCACACCGCATGTTTGCCCAGGCCCCACCACAGGCAAGAAGTGAAGCCCATTACCAAGCCCATGCTGAAGATTTATATGCAAATAACTTCACCTCCCTCAAATCTGTTTTTAACATCACCATCCACCCAACTGCAAGTCAGCCAGATGTTTTGAAACAGTAAGTTTGGGAGCTAATTAGAAATCCGAACTGCTGTTAATCTGCACAAGAGCTGGATCAGCAGGCAGGGAGTTGATCACGGTTATGCACAAATTGTGATTTATCCCATACTGCCAGAGTTACTATGTGGCTGTCACATGTCATTGTGTGAGGTGACATGTCACATCATTGTCATGGTGACATGTCACCACGTTACCATGCAGCTATCACGGACATAGAGTTAAAAGCCCTCACTACAACTGTTTCCACTTTAGGTATTTAGTTTCTTAAGGATTACTGACTGTGATGTAGAAATTCCTATCAATCATAATGTCAGCTCTGCAGAAATTAAGCTACTTTTAGATGAGGATTTTGAAACAAACTTAATAACACAGAATAGTGCCTATTTTCTCAAAAAGTGGGTTACATCCATCAGGGAAATGACACAAAAGACTAGGTGGAGACAAGGGAGGGTTCCTTCTATTGTTTTCCAGAGATCTCACGAGAAAAAAAAAGACAGATTTAGATGTGAATAAAAACAATCCTTAAATCACAAAATTAGTACTGCAACTGCAGAAATGTGTTTCTGAGTTTGCAGAGAGCCTCAAAGAGAAGGTATAGAACCATTCAGCTACATCAGCATGCATGGACCAAGATACAAAAACTTTTATGGGTAATACACAACTAACTCACAGTCTCTAGGAGTTACCACAAAGTGGCTAGTAAGCTCAAGCACTCATCTCTTCCAGGCTTGCCGTCTATCTTATCTAAATGTTACATGTAAAATCTGCCTGAGATTTGTCTCCACAAAGATTTCATAGACAGCAGATACTTTCACGGCTATTACCTTACTCACCCCCCCGAAAAAAAAAAATAATAATAATACTAAAAAACAAAGCCCACAATTGCTTGCAAGTGAAAACAAATCCAAGGAGAAGGACGTTTTTCCTAATGGAGAAAATGTGAAGAAAAGAAATTGAACCTGTGGGGAAATTGAAGCAAGGTGGGGGAACACGTATGTATATGTATATGTATGCATGTGTGTGTATGCCAGGATAAGTACACACGTATTTCCATATGTGACAACATAAATAGCTATGATTATCTGGTAGTCTTCCTCCTCCTGAGAGGGGACTGGGCTAAGGATGTATAGGCTAACCCCAGGGAAAGAGGAGGCACCTTGTTCACCTGGAAATGAGAACACTCATGTGGAATTCTCTCTCTCAGGGGAGGAAAATGAAGAATTGCTTGCTTTATTCAAAATAAATCAGTTTGTTAATCAAAGTGGGATTTTGCTTCTGGGGATTGGGAAATAAAAGAAAAAAAATACAATATTGAGAGCTGTCATTTTAATGAACAGTCTTTGGTGGGATTGCACAAGGTGAAATTCGGCATAAAATTTAGCCCAGATGTTTAGTTGGAAAAGGAAGCTTTGTCTTAATGTCATGCTTTTCACAATACCTTTCTGAAATCAAAGCATAATTTATATTAAAATGTTGTATAAATGTTTACAGTTCTTTAACAGAATTGTAAACAACATAAGAAAGCTAAATTCACTTAGGATCTCCTAACATTACTCCCAAAACTGAGCTCATCCTTTGTAAATTGTGCCTGTCAGACTCTGTATGACTCTGCACTCCACTGCGGTATTTTACCTCCACACACAGATGAAGTCTGAAATTTCTTGTACACAAAAATGAGCATTTTGGCATACACAATGTGATCAAGACAGTTTCCATCCTTATCGCTGAATCTCGATGGTTTTCTTGAACTTAGATATAACAGTTCCCCACACACAGGATATCGTGTGTGATACAAGCAGTTTTAACTTGAAAGCTGACTCCCACCAAATGTCTGCATTTTTGTGTGAGCCAAGAAAGACCTAAACTCAACTATAACACATTTCCAAGAAAAAGCCTTTGCTGTTATTCTCTCAGGCACAATTTGTTTCCTCACCAATGATGCTATTTAATCAAAACTCACACGGGTCTTCCTAGAAGCATTTAAAAACCAAAACAAGAAAGAAGCATTTCTGTTCCATAGTTTAGTTCTTAATCATCTAATCAAACTTGATAAATTTTCCACTCTCTCTCCCCTTAAATGAATTCTTGGCAGTCTTCAGTGAAATTAAAAAAAAAAAAAAAAAAGTTCATGTAGAAGTTCAAAGCAGCAATTTATGTTTCTGATAATTCTAAATTAATTCTTAATCTATGAAGCATAAAGAAACTATGCTTGAGATGCAGCCCACATCCAACCATATGGCTTAAGGAGACAGCCTCTGTGATGTGTGGCTGCAGATCTTTCTGTCCCTGGCATACACACCTGAAGTTCATGCCCTCTAATGTAATTGGACAGTTTTGTTTGTGAAAATGGCCTGTTCTGCCAAATGCTGAAGTCCTTGCTTTGACAGATATATCACTTTTCCAATGTGAGTGTATTTTGAAGAGAGCTGACACATGATCAAGTTCTCTTTAATATCCTTCAACAAACCTGACAGTTGTCCAGCAGGGTCTTGTGCAGCATCCAACTGTCAGCTTCTGCAGAGGCATTATGGGAGAACTGACTGAGGAAAACAGCAGTAAAGAGGAAAGAAGTGATTTATGCCTCTCTGTGTACTCAGCTTAGTATCAAAAACAAGTACCTCAGCTCATATGTATTTTAGCAGGCCTACATGGTTCTGTTTGCGCAAGAGAACAAACTATTTATATTTTAATTTCTTATTTCTATTTCAGAGATTGATTGCATGTCTCATTACAAAGCACCCCAGATGTCACATGCACAGGTATGAGTATTTATTTGAAAATAAAATGTTAAGAGTAACAAAGACTAAATATCCTCAATTAAGATCCTTTCCAAATCTGAGCTGCCTTATAAATACCAATAACTGCCTGTTTATTTAACACTTTGATGTGCCACAGTTTCATACAGTTTCTAGAAGAGTCTTTCACTTACAAGAGAGAGTTCTCAGGTATGCAGAAGAATGCATTTAGTTAGTATGTTGCTGCCCACCTGTGCATAACATCTGTGTTTCAGTACAGATCTTACAATGCAAGCTTAGAATACCTTCTCCAAATAGTTCTTTAGGCCAGAACTTACAGAGGTCACTTACAAGAGTGTCCCTTTAAAATTTCCCTTCCTGCAGGAAGCTAGAGTCTGACTGCAGTCACTCTGTGTTACTGAAATGTAGCTTGCAACAAGAAGGGGTTGAACTGGACCTAGACAACAGAACAACCCTCTTCATCCCCACCATGAAAACAGCATTTGGACCCTCAGACTGCAGCTGGTTTCTCACAAGACTCCCTCTGCCCCTCTTCTGCTATGTGTTGCTGAAGCACAGAAACATTTCTTGATGGTGCGGTTCCCGCAGTCCCTCTGTGCTCTGCAGCCCTGCACCAGGCACTGCACCTGGCACCATGGGGACAAGGCACACGGGGAGAGCCCAGAGCAGGCATCACAGCCTGGCACGGCTTGGAACTGCAGCAGCAATGCTGGAAATCAGGCTCACACGAATGCCTGGCCATGCATTGCTTGAAAATCATGCATGTGAGCAGTGCTGCAGACGTGCAAGACCTGAATTTCTGCACAAAACTGAAGGCAGGATCCTTTTAGACAGAAAGACAATTGTTATTGGAACAGTTGTAGAGGAGTTGGTCTGGAGTACAGGAGAACAACCACGTTCGCTCTGTTATTCCAGTGCCCCTTTAAATATAGTGCTGAGGTGACTGCCTACTTAGCCTACGGTGAAGGCCACACTTGTCTGCAGTGAAGTCCCATAATCTTAGTTTATTGCAGCGCATGTATTGTATTTGCTCAAGCTGTTGCCTGAGGGGGTGCTTGTGGGAAATGTATAGCTTTCTTCCCCCCCCCTTTTCTCGCAGACTATTTAGGCTGACATTTATCAATAAATTGCACATATTGTTATACATTTTTCTGTCGGAGCAGTGCTACAAGATTATGTGATGAGCACATTTTATCAATCTCGCAGCACCTTTTTTTCCTCACAAAGATTTTTGCTGCAGAAGTGACTGGAATGTCACAGCTCCAGCACAACCTGATGGCTAAGTCAAACCAGAGGCTCAGATGGTTTTCACTGGAGCCCTTGTATCAAGAAACCTTTCTGGGGAAGCTGCTTCTGGCTGCTCTCCCTCCCCCAGGCCTGTGGACATCAGGACGCTGGTAGAAATGCAGCACAGCCCTCTGTTCCCCACAAAGCCCATAAATCTCCCACAATCGGGCGATTTCTACATTCTGCAGTTCTGTACGTTACATTTTTCCCCATGGACTAAGCCGCTAAAAGCCACTGCCTGACCTCCTGTTAACTTATTTTGTTTGCTTTATTTTTCCAAGGTAGCAGCATAATGACCCTACAATCAAGATCATGTCAGTTAATCCGCCCTTCAGATCAGCACAACTCTTCCTCATGCATTACATTTAAATTTTCTGTAAAAAAATGCCTTTGCTTTAAAGACAAATCATTTGTCTTCAAATTTCATCTGCCAGAATCTAGACAGGTTATTTCCATAGCATATTTTCAATCTTGTACTGAAGTTTGCATCTTCTGTTCTACTCTCCTCATTAACTGCACCCACATATTTGGATTATTTCAAAATGCCAATATTTTGGACCACATGAAGGAAGCTGCTAGAAGAATCTGAGTTGAAATTATTTAAAAGAACAGCAGTGGGAATTTATCTTCATGCCGGCTGCAAAATATGGGGACCGCCCCTGGGCACAACCAGCATTCTTTGAGGTCTCTTGATTGGAATAAAGATGGGAAAATTTGGGGAACACTTACTGTGGCTATTTAGCACACCTGGAAAAGAACTTGGGAAAGCTGCTAAACACCACTGTACTCAGCACTTGTGTGCTCAGTTTGCAACAAGACTTGTTTAACCACAAGATGCAGTCAGCCCCATAAGTAAGCAGAACCCATTTTGGAAGGAGGTAGAACAATTTTAGGAGAGGTCAGGCCCCCATGTAGTGTGGGGTCCACCACATTCATGGGTGGCAGCCATTGTGCAGACAGCCTGGCTGTTACTGCTCCAGAGCTGGTGTGGAAGCTCTGCTGGAACAATCTATTGCTGTGTTCTGCTTCTAGCTTCAACCTAGAACTACAGAGTCACTGAAATTATGAAGAATTATCCAATAAACTGTCTTAACTTTAAGGCTTAATGAAGAAATTCAATCAGTTTCCACTAAACTATTTTCTCTGTCCCACACTGACTGACAGACACTACTCTGAAATAAAGAAAAGAAGAAGAATACTGTAGTAAAAAGAAACAATGAAAGAACTCATTGGTTATGTAAATTTACTGCAGTAATTGTTTCACTATTAAAAATGTTTTGGTAAGAACATTTAGTTGAATCAAGATTGATTGCAACAAGAAGTAAATCCAAGAAATAATCTAAAAGGATGTCATGTATTTTTACAGAAGAATTAAAATAAATAAGGAGTGTATTTTATGAAACATGCTGACTCTTTGTTCGTCTTCTGACGGTTAGACACACACGTCAAGGAAAGATTTGTCAGAAGCAACCATCTCAGTTTCTAGTCTTCCTTGAGTTATGCGCTAACTGAAGTCTTTGCATTTGTGAAGTGTTTATGATCACTTCAGAATTAACAGCTTCCCATGAATGTCAGATTTATGGACAATCTGTTAAATATTTGAATCAGATCTGCTTACCTGAACTAATCCATCTTAAAAAAAAAAAAAAAAAGTTTTTCTCAAATGCCAAGGGTTATGTCACGTCATTTCGCAAGTATGAAAGAAAACATGTTGTTATCAAAAAGAAATTTGCTAACAATCTGGAGGACACATGATACATGGAAGTATTTGGATTATTGACTTTCCACTGCAGCTTGTTTTTCACATTCTTAATTATTGGCTGATACATCCTAGTGGTGCATGGAAGCATAAAAACAAGTCAAAGCTACAGTTCTGAGTTGGACATTGAAATTCAAATGACAAAAGATCCCAAACATACAGGGGACCGAAATAGTCTAATATATATGCAATACATTGGGTGAAATCTGCTCTGTGCCACACAAAGTGGCATGCTGTTACACGCATTTCATAGGCATTCTCTCCCCTTCTCTGCTGCAGCATTTCATAAGCATTTCACTGCCAGCATTGACAGAGTCCCACAGTGAGGGACTGCATGGAAGAGGACAAGAGCAGGAAAGATTGGGAAGGAAGAGATTGACCATCAGAACACAGGGCGTTGCTTCCCTTCTCCCCAGATCTGTCCTTGCTTTCCATGTCCTTCCAAAGCTCATGCAACAGCTGCCTGTACAGCTTCCTCGATTCTTACACAGTTTTTTCTCTATCAGTTTATGGCACGGTTGATTCATAACACGTTTGTAGATTGGAAGTATCCAGTTCCTAGTCTTACTGCATCTACGCTGAAATCTTAGCCAAGTTGTTACAATTATACTCCATCCCACTATTTTAAAGTGCCCATATAAACGTTCCTTGCCAAATTTACCTGCATATAGACTTTAAATTCAGACATCACCGTATAACATACGCACTTAATCAATGTATAATTTGGAAATTTTATTAGAACATCTCCCAGGGAACTGGTTCAGCTAATGATAATGAATGGTCATGACTACCACATAACTGGGATGGCATTTGTGCAGAGGGAAAGAAAGAAAGAGAAATCCTACCTTCATATGACCAGTGTCACGAGGTTAAATAGTACTAGAGTGCTACCCTCTTGCTTTTTAATGTGGAAATGACTAAATAAAACATTAAAAAAGAGGAAATATGCATGACAGATAATGAATGGCCATTTTATTAACTTTGCCATTCATGTTTCATCTCCATAGGATAATAAAAGGCACATAGATCAGCAAAGCTTGGAGCTTTCACATCCACCAGTCTTGGAAACAATGATAGCCACCTCCTTTCTTTGGTTCAGTTTGCAGATGCTTGAAAGTTCTGAAACTCATTTTGGATCACAGAAAATTCAGCAATCCAGAATGGAACTGTTATAAACCCAGGACTTAATTTTCAGATTACATATCCAAAGCAAGTAATTAACTTTCTGAAAACTAGAGTTGCCATAGACGGAAAACAGCACATGTGTGGATTAAGTCTCTTAAAGGGAAAACAAACAAACAAACAAAACAAAACAAACAAACAAACAGAGAATTCCTAGGGGAAGTAACACTATTTGTTAATTCTAAGGCAACTCATTTTTCAGGAACACATTTTATCCACATGAATTTTGTCCCTACCATTATAATCTCTGCAGATATGCATACCAGCAGTTCCTGTCTATTCTAGATTGTACACACATTGCAAGAGAAGAAAAGGAAAAAATTCTTCACTGATAGTCTATATCATTTCATAAGAAATTCTCCAAGCAAACCTCTTTTCAAAGACTTCTAGTCCAAATGAAAAATTCAAGGTTTTAATAATTTTAATAAGCTTCTGATAGGCATTCAGATTTGAGGTGTTTATCCAAATACCCTCAAGCTTCAGAGAATCCCTTATCACTGCTTCACTTCCTAATAGCTGTCATTCCAATAAATATCAGAGCAATTAAAATCTCTATCAATCAAAAATATTGCTTTCTTACAGGCCTGTCATTTTTTAAAAAGCAAATCCTGATCTACCTTTTCTAACAGCTCTTGAATTTTATAGCAATATAATAATAACCAGCTGACTGCCTTTATTTCCATTTAACTTTTATCTTTAATGTCTCTGCTATTTCAACCAAAATATTTATAGCATTTTTTTCCTTTGCACACTTAATATTATTGTCTCTGTTTCCTGCTATATTTTGCTCTCCTTCTCATGAGGAGGAAAGTCAAAACCAGCGAAACCAGTCCTGGAAGAAAAAGGCAAATTTTTCATGAATGTTCACAAATCTTATCCAGTGAACTAAGACACCTTCTTACCATGAAGATGCAAAAATACTTCCATGGGCAATGCAAAACAACTCAACAAATCTGGACAAATACCCTAAGAACAATCCTTCCTTTCTGTATAGTGTCATTTTACAGACAAAAATTGCCACTTTTCCTGACATGACATCTCAACCCCCCCTGTTCAGTGCTTCCTTTTGGTGTCGTTTGATTTCTTTGAGGGTGAAGGGAGTTAAATAGGCTACAGAGGAACCTGCAGTGGTCATGACATGAAACTGTGATGGTCTGGCAATGAGATTTAGCTGCACAGACTAGAAAGGTGTAAGAGGTTGTTATGAGAGAATAAGCATCAGAGACTAGATCTGGCTTATAAGTGGAGCTATAGCAAGGAGAAACAGGGTGTGGGGGAGGGGAAGATCCGTCTTACTAAAACGAAGAAAATTAAATTCTGCATTTCATCTGGCATGTGGATGCCCACAAGGAATTGTCACATAGCTGGCCATTTTATTGGAGGAAGAGGAGATGGACCAGGAGAAGAGAGGCAGGTGCACAAGCACTCACATATTCTGCCTGCTGATCTGCACTGAGTTGGCATGAACCTGAATGGACTTTGGAAGAACATCCTCCCATTTCACATTTTCTTTACTGCCACCAGGACAGGAGGCAAGATTCCTGAAGTGTGCTTCAGGGATGTGCATCTTCGTTTGCTTTCTGTTCCCTCCTTAAGTTATACTCTTTTTTTTCTCTCCCTGTAGGTTTCAGTGTAGCCAAATAAATCCGTTTCTAAATCAGCCCCCTTTTATTTTGTTTTTTGACCTACTAGTTTAGGAATGAGCCCAGCTGTTAATGGAGCCCAGTATCTCATCTATTCTAAGTCCTGTGGGCCCTATTTTCATCTGTAAAAACAAGCACTGAGGGCTGCCTAGGCAGATGACACTTAAAGGTTAAGGAGGTTGGACAATGTTTAGAGGACAAACTGTTATTCCATTATTTTCAAATGCAAGACAATATTTTGCAATGCAAATGCAACAGTTTTCCGTATATTTGGTTTATTCTGTTTCATGTTTTGGCCATTCCACACTCTCCAGAGTACTATTAAGATTAGGAGAGTTGCGTGCAGCGGTTTAAAGAATATGAAAAGAGGCATTGTCTAGTGTATGAGTGAGCTTCTACAGATTGGATCCTTGACTCACTTTAACCTTGACTTTTTTTTGTAAAGATGTCAGATAGGTATTTTTGGTAAACTTATAATTCTTGGTAGCTCATCATATATTCACTACACAAGACCTACTTCTCAGGTAATTTGTCTGATTAAATATCCAGAGACACGTGTGTGTGTGCGTGTGTTTCAAAATACAGTATAATTTAAAATAAAGGAGCCAAACAGATGCTATTTTATTGATCTGAGCATATTAGTCATACAGTTCTTATATACATAAATCTCTTGCTCTGGATTGATGTCCAGTTCTATTTATTTTGCCAGTAAAACAAAAGGTCGTAGTAAATGTTGTATATTGCAGCTTCTGTAACAGTGTATGAGCATCCAGTAGGAGAGGCAGCAAACTGCAGACCACAAACTCAGTTCACCAGTCATACCAGACAGATTTAAAGCCAAGCTTTTGCAAATAGAAGGTCCTTCCCCACTATATCTAGACGTCCCAAAATGTTGCTAATATATTTCATGAAATAGCCCAGCATTCACATCTGTCAACTCAAACACAAGGTTGACAAGAGCGGAGGTCTGGTGCAGCTGGAAGACATGACCTCCTTGTCAGAGGGCTATTGCATGGTAGGCACATGCTCATCTTGCTACAAAAATACGTTGAATTCAGTGTGGTACAGTTTATGTTTTAGCACAAAATATTTACTTTTCCTTTTGAGCGCAGTTGGTCAAATTTTTTTTAATTACTTCCCAAACTGTTTCTCTGAATCAACTTTTTTCATTAAACCAGATTCACCTTTTGCTGATTTTTTCATTCTCTGTCAAAAATAAAAAGTTTCAATTGCTTAATTTAATTAAAATGTTCTTGACTGAGATCATTAAATCATGGAGAGATGTTTAATTCAGAATGTGCTGTATCCACAGTGGTAGTGATTGAGTAACAGAAAATCAACTTATGTTGTAGTAGTTTGTTAGAATATTTGTTTACTCTTCAGCTGAAGCATGCTAATTACAATAAGAGGTCTTCACAAGCAATCCAGTTAGCAAATAGGATTGGTTAATAGGTAAGGAATGATTCATGATTAAAAGCATACAAAACTGCATCTGCAGAAAAAGGTTATTAGACCTGGGGCCATATCGCAGTGTCAAAAATTGGGTCGTCAGTTATACTTGGGTTGCCATGTGGATGTGGAATCAGACATTTTTATTGTATGTGCAAGCAGAAACTCACATGTATATTTGCCTCATTAGAATTGTAGTGGTGTTTGCTGCCACAAACATCAGTTATATCTCATCCATGTAAATGTAGGATTTTCTTTTCTCAGAAAAAGGGGCCCTCACTAAATCAGCAAGCTTAGGATAGGATCGTAAAAATATGTGATCAACGTACCAGAAACAATTTGAAATTTTAGGGCAATTTTATTACTGCATAACAAGGACTAAAAACTCAGAAAACATTTCCATTTGTTGCACATGGGTATGACCTAATATCTGGAATGACTCCTGTCTAGTGTGGCCATTAAGAACATGGGTTCCTGAGTAAGGCTTTCCAGCAGAACACAAGTCCTCCCTACCACCATCTCCTTGTTAGAGACTTGCATGTGCTGAGCTTGTACACAGGCTGAGGAAGGTTTAAACAAATAGGGTATCAGTGGTAGATGGTAGCTCATTTTTAACTGATTTGTGTGGATATGGGAAATCTATTTGTTAATTAATAAACAGAGAAAGTCCATTAAGTATTGTGTTCTATTTTTGTTAACTGGGAAATTATTGCTTTTCTTGATACAAGGTTATTTTAACTTTGGGGATTTTGAAATAAGAAAGGATTTTGTTAACTTTTTCTACAGTGATTGGGGATATTTGATTTTACGTTTCAATTAAAAAAAATAAGCATTGCTTTTAGCGGGAATTCTGTATGCAAACAGCTCTTGAATAAATACTTTACACTGTGGTAGGAAAATGAATACCATAATAAAATGCATCTTATTCTCTCACCTTGTTTTACATTTCTCAGATACACGTATGGTTTTTGAACCTGTCATTTAAGTTCTGAAACTTCATTCCCCTACCCCCTGCTCACTCGATCTGCACTGCACACAGCTGATTTCTTCTCCCCTTTCCAATGAGTCCCATCATACTCGAGTGCGCTACTCTCTTGTTTCCCAGGTCAGCCTAAATGGGTGTGCAGTCACATTTCCTCACAACCTCTTCCCTCTTCTCAATATTCCTTCAATTGTCCCTCAGCAGTAACCCCCATGATCTCCGTGCAATGGGCACAGTCCCTAGCTGGGGGTGTTCCCCAAGACCTGACCCCAGAAGGCTCCTCAGTCAGGGGATGCTGCACCTGGGAAGTCTGAAGGGCCAGGGAAGCTATAAACCTGAGTCAGGATTCACCCGCCTCTACCCTCAGTTTACATTGTAAATGTGAATGGAAGCATTTGATTGTAATTAGCTGGGAGGGGTACAGATTGTGGTTGTTTTATAGAAGCAAAACTATGAATTCTATAAATGTAAAATTGTTACAGCAGCCATAATACATTCTGAGCACTAAATTAAATTATGTCATAATATACAGGCTATTTGTTAAAGGTAAAATGCTGAATAGCTCCTTTTTTTTTTTTTTTTTTTTTTTTTTTAATGAGGAGCTCCAGATTGAATAGCTTGGCAGCTGAACTTTTCTCTTTAGTCACGTAGGTGCAGGCTGTGACAGGGTGATCACAGCTGTGTCCCAGCCTGGTGTCGCCAAGAGTGAACAGCTGGGTGACTCCTTGCTCTGCACCACCTGGAAGATGGGAAGGATGATGTGAGGCATGGTACTGGCATCCCAACTGACCCCATACCCAGAGGCAGCACAGCTGAGCTAAGGTCGGGTACTACAGCTTGTGCTTTCCTTGCTGGAGGAACAAGGAGGCTGTCTCATTGCTCCAACCCTGCCCTTGTCAGAGCAGAAACCCCAGTTGTTACAGCAGTGTAAAGCACCACGGGTCGCCCATACCTGCTGCCCCTCATTTCTGCCAACAGCCAGACAAAAGGGCACTCTGTTGGTGGCTTGGTGTACTCTGCTGGAAGGCACCAGTGGCTGTGGCTTTCCTTGACTCCAAAAACCAAGGCTCTGCTCTTCAGCCTGTCAACTCAGAGGTCTCTAAGGAATGGTCCTGGGGGCATCAGCGCATTGAACATATCAGCATAAACGTACGTCAGACACCAACAGGTGTTGGTCTAGCTGGGGACACTGAGCAGGGCCAGGATCCATAATCCTCTCCTGGGTGTGTAATTTACTCTCAGAATAGCACTGATAGCCCCCTCAGGGCTTCTCTGAGTAAGGATTAGCAGGAGGAAGTTTCTAACAAGACTAAGCTCCTGGTGGTGAAGGAATTCACTTATTTCACTGCTGTTAGCTGGGTATTGGTAAAGAAAGAAGGGTAAATCCACAGAGCTATGTACCGCTGAGCACAGGAACTGACTGCCCGTGTAAAGGATTAGCATCCTTACCAGAGATACTCAGTGATTTTCAGCTAAAATTGTTTTCTGTAGAAAATTTCAGGGTTCCTCCCCAACATTCTTTTCTTTTTTAATATTACTGTTCTTGACACACTCATCACTGTCTCTGCCTCTGCGGCCCTCTACTGCAAGTTAGAAGCAAGCCAGTTAAGAGTGGAAAAGTTAGGTTTGCTTTTCCTTAAAATCTTTTTCATCACCAAAGAATTAAAATGTATTTTTTTCTTTGTGGATTGCTTTGATTCAGTTTTTTTTTAAAGCACCACTTTTTGGGGGAACACCTCTGAAGGAACACCTTCCAAAGGTGCACAAGTTGTTCATGCAAATGGTGTTGCACTTATTGCACTTAGCCGAAGGGCTAAGTCTGAGAATGCTTAAAACCTTGCCAGAAATAACAGACCACTGCGTGAAGAACAACTCTAAACAAGCCCTTTTGGTGTCAATTTGTGCAGAAGCAAGCATAGGTTATCTAACAATAAAGAGAAAATATACTATTTTTATTACCTGAGCTTCACTGCTGCAGACACAGAAACACACCTGTGAACAAGTACGAGAATGAGTATGCGGGGATATTGCCTGTGGAGAACCGACAGTGGTTAGGCAAGCAAAGAATATCCTGCTATTCCTCCATCCCAGTTACAGCACAACCTTTCTGTTATACGTGGCAATGCAGACCGCAACAGTTTATTACTCTAAGCATTTAAAAGCAGTTTGATTAGTGGGGTACAATAGACCCCACTAATAGACCCACATCGGAAACTCCATTTATAGCATGTTGCAGATGGTCATTTTATTTCCCCAAAAGTTTCCTCTCACATTCAAGTGCTGCACTTGATGGTTTATTAAAGGGTTTGCCAGAATTAGTTTTTATCTAAACAGTGGCAATAAATGTTACTATTGACTATTTACCCTGCAAGATTTTGTTTTTCCCTGGTCACTTCTGTGCAACAGCCTGCTTCCCACTATGATTTTCCCTTTGTCTGCAACATATTTCCAACTACACAAATAAAGAGCATCAGTTCAGTAGATGGATCTCCAGACCCAAACTCCAGAGTAAATTCCATAATCAGCTAGGCTGAATGATGCTTTTAGTAGGCCAAGGCTGATACTCACTATAATTCACATTCCCTGGGTACACTGCTCTGTAATAAAGCCTGAATGTCAGGCATGTCAGCCAAGAGCTAACATACCTGTTTGAACTAGTCCTGTGCCAATGGAAACATATCACAAACTGAAAACATTTAGCCTACTGTATAATTGTAAATGGATTCTTTTTAACCAAATGAAGAATAATCACTCATACATAAGCACACAAATATGTGAAATGTTAATATGTAATAAAGCCTAAAACCACTCCTAGCTGGCATGTTCAGAATAATGTCACTGTAAATAAATACATTGAAGAGCTATTAGAGTCCAAGACATTTTTGCCCATCAGTAGTATTAGTTTAACAGGACAAACTTTCATTATATTCTGACATTTGGTACATACAGTAAGTTGTTTATGCACTAAATGTCAGAATATAAAGATGGTTTAGCCCTTTTATTTATGTATTTAAGAGTTATTAATTTAAGAGTGACCTTATTTAATCAAAACTGCTGTTTAATAAAATTAATGTCCACAGATTTCAAAATAGTGCTTTTGGTTCTGAAGAGACATTCGTTGTTGTTTAACACTCGGATGTGTGCTTAGCTCTCCTTAGAATTCTTTTTTCTCCGTCTAAGCTTGCAACTCCAGCATGCACAATGGTTTAATCGTATATTGTTCTCTGAGTACTAACCCTTTACAAATCATATGACATAAAAAGAAAAATAAGTAACATTGTAAAGACAGTAATGAGAACTGTTGAGCTAAAGTGCCTCTTAAAGAAATCCTAATAAATTCCAGAATTTCTAGTCTTCTGGCAAGCTTTCCATTTAGAATAAAATCAATGATCAATGGTTGCAAACAGTCAGCATCAGGCTTGCATGCCTCCAGAGCAGAAAAAACTCATAGACGAAAGATGACATTTAAAGGAAAAAAGCTGACATTGACTCCATCACTGTCATTGCTTCTGCCATAAAGCAGCTTCAAATATTAAAACATTTTTCATCTGTGCTGCATTATTGGCACCAGAAATTGTTTTCTCTCTGTCTGATACTCACTTGAACTGCAGCAGAGCTCCCCAGAGACTCCAGATTGTTACCAAGGCCTCATAACATATTGGCAGTTGATGTGGTGGTGTTCATGTACACTTGCCACTCACAAAGGAGCCTCCCCCTCCCTTCACACTCACAGGAAAAAGAAAATGCTCCAACAGGAATTTCAGTCCAGTTCAATGAGTTCACTGACTCGGGTGTAGGAGCTGTTGTGCATCATTTTGTGTGGCCTCCAACTCTGTGTGGGTTTCTCTATGGGACAATTGTCACCAGTTGTGGTTTTGTGTGAGTGTATTAACAAACTGACCATTTGCATTGATTTTTTTCAAAATCTCTGTCCTTCTTTTACATAAATTCCTCCTCTTCATTTGGCTTGCATTGTGTGTGCTCAGGCTGTTCCCAGGTAAGTGCTTCTGAATTCAATAGGAAAAGCAGAGCTTTTGTTGATCAGCACACTTGCAATCTGTCACTGAGAGGGGAGGCAGATTTAGATGCAGTACTGGAAGCCTTCACTTACTAGACGATAATTTTGGCATAAGTTTTTATGCAAACACACCAGTAGTATATAGGTCAGTGAGAACCGGTAGGCAAATAAAACATAACTAATGCATCAGCTCATCAACAGAAATTAGGAACCTAAATCCCTATCACTGCTAAGAACACTGACAAAATGAATGAACATATTGAATTTTGCATCATCAAACAGAAAACCACAAACTTAGCGCATTATGAAGTGCTGCTATTCACTCAGTTTATGAGAGACGACGCAATTAAATACAGCTACAGATCATCAAAAATGATTCATGTACCCTACCAGGAAGAAGGCTGAGCCTGTCATGATCAGAGGCTTCTGTCACAAGCGCTTGCCCAAGATGTACTGTTGAGGACGTGGGGCAGCAGGACAGGTGGGTCAGCATCTCCATCCAGTCCCTGTGGTGCACTACAACCATCACAGCGGCTGGAGCCTGAGTCACCTTTGACTTATTATCAAGTGCAATAAGGAAACAAAGCAAAGACAGGCAGTAAATTATCTTCCATTATTTTCTACTGTCTCTCCTCTCCTTGTTGTTGGATTCGACCACTTGAACGTTCCAGGTGTAAAACAGAACGAATGCTGCAATTTGCAACCGTGTCCAGCAATTCTTCTACGACCAAGGTCTCTACCCTATGCCACATAAGTAACATTGCCCACCAGACCTTCTGAGACTATCTGCAGTTATGAGAACGCGAAAAAATAAGACTCAGGCTGACAGGCAGCAAACTAAGATTTGCTCACTGTTCACAATCCCATCACCTTCATCCACCTTTTGACCAACAGAGCCAAGGGACTGCTACTCAAAACATTTCCAGCAGCTGGGCATGACAGCACGCCAGCTGACCGTGGTCCCTGTGCCTGCAGTGCACCTCGGCTCTTGCAAGCCCTACAACTGACACCAGGTCCCACGCACCGGGAAGTGGCCTGCTGTACTGCTCCTGGTGCCCTACTGCCTGGCACCAGCTGCCATCAGCAGCCCTGAAAACCTACACCCACTTTGTCCCAGAGGCATATCTGGGATGCAAAATTACGTAAAAATACAGAAACAAACCTGCCTGCCCTCAGGGAAAAGCCCAGACACTGGTACTATAGCCCTGGGCCCTGACACCATGGTGTCACCTTATTGTGTGGAGCATCTTGTAAACAAAAGCAAGCTGCAAAGAGCAAAGGTTACCTCATTCAGGATGCCGGGGAACCTTCTGGGTGTGGATAACAGAATTTGCACAAGACCAATGCCCAATCCTGCAACAGGATGTGCTGTTTTAGTGACTTGAGCATCTAATTAAAGCAAGTAGCTCTAATCTTAGCTGTGACAGTGCCTGACTGCCCTCGACAGCAGCAAGTCTTTGTCTTCCCATTGTCTGTCCCCAACACAGACGGTCCTTGCTTTCCACCAGGGCTGCTGGAAAACTGGCTAGCTGCGTGCAAGCTGCTGGCAGAGAGGAAAAGGCAGGAGAGGGGTGAGCCCTCCTGACTGAACTGCTACTATAAGAGAAGCAAAACAGATGGAAAATGTGTACTGGGGCACAGGCTGGTGCAAGAGGTGGGAACGAGGGTGAGAGGAGGGTACTTTGTGTTGGCAAATGGCTTGGTTTGTCTCAGTGGAAGGCATTCAGCATCCCTCCACTTCAAGATATACATATATATTTTAATGTCACTAGGACGCAGCTTCCTGTAGACTGACAGCATTAAAAAAAAAAAATTATAGGGTTTCAGTCTATGAGAAGGAAGTAATCATTTGCCACAGACCTTTTACTGGATATTATCTCATGAGTCATGACCCATATCAAGAGAGCAGCCATTTGAGTCTGACTTGAAAAGCCAGTGGTGGATAATGTTCCCCATATATTCCTGCAGGTAACAAGTGATATTTAGCTGAGAAGGTCTGTATAACTTGGCTTGCTGGCCCTTTTAACTCAAGAAGCTGCCTGAGAGTGAATGACAGACTAGAGAGATTGTGTTGAAAACAAACAGAAAGAAAAATCAAATAAAGAGTATCTGTGTAGGTTGTTTTATTGTGGAAGTGAATGACAGCATTAGGATTTAGACCTCCTAGTTTAACACATCCTGCCTTCCCTAGTTTAATAACTATACACACAAGTAAAAGACAGCATATAAAAACATGCAGCAATTTAGTGGATCAGGGTTGCTGTATTTGGATTATCAGGGCATTTAGGGGAAAAGGAAAAAAGAAAAAAAGACCACACAGGGAGACAGCGCAAAGAGCCTCTCCACAACCATCTGCCACAGCATCACGTGGCTCTGCAAACTGACAGACACTCCTTTAGCAGGGCCCAGGCACGTCAGATGAATCAATCAATCAAAAAAATTCTTATGAAACTTAATCACGGAGGGTCGTGTTAGGGAGTGGGGAACAGATTAAATTACCACGGTATTAGATACGGGAAATGATTTCTGTCAAAACCATCTTTACTGCAATTATAATATGTTAATTATGTATTTCATTAAGTAAGTGGATTAGAGTCTGCACAGATGAAATCACGCTGAAGGCTTTGAATCATTTGCTGAGCAGTGTGGGAGGACTGGTGTGAATGGAACTCAGTTAATTTTGAAAACTTTCACATGCTAAACGTGTCCCCCCGCCCCCCGACTGCAGGAAATAAATGCCTCCCAGATTGCTGTGTAAAACATCCAAAGACCACATTAATTTTAGTGATGTAATCAGATCATGCCTGATGTGGTCCAGGAGCTTGTCAAAGATGCCATAAATGTGTTTGTGTATAACGATGCTGCGCTGTCTCTGACTCTCCCGGCCATAGAAGGAAGATAACTTGGACAGGATGCCAGCTTTCCCTTAGTCCGTGCTCCAGAACACAGCACGAACCGGCACAGAAAGAAAACAACCCCCCATTCCTTTACGCACTGCACAGCCATGTATGCAGCTGCCAGCCATAGCTGACTGCAACATCTAGTCTGCAGAGGCACCTGCACAGCAGGCACAGCAGTCTGCAGCACCCCGTATCCTTTGTGCTCCCGTTTATTTCTCACTGGTGACCTGTGTTTGCAGGAAGTGGCCAGTCCATGATAGGAGCAGTAGCCCTGGTGAGCCAACACCCCGCCACGTGCTTCTGTGTACCTGAAGGGATGCGCTGGGTGAAACACTCCTAAAGCATTGGGCAGCGCAGCTCCTGCTGTCAGCAGAAGTAGGCTGGCTTACACCACGGAAAGATCTGCCCCTACACCACCGCCCTCCTGTTTTTCGGAGTGTACATAGGTACAGCAGGAAGCCACCTGCATAAGCCATGGGCAAACCTGAAGTGACCGTTTTCTTAGTTTGAACTCTGTGTGAGTGCAGAAAGTGTATTTGTGTTTCAGGAGAGAGATGTTCCTCATGCATTTAATGCTGTGCTCATGACGGAGGAAAGAACATGAAAAAAAGGGGAGATCATGGTAACTATTGTTCTCCTCCCTCCCCAATAAATTAAACGGCTCGTTCTAGAGGTTTATCTCAGAAAGGCAAATTAATGAATAAATAAAAATAAATCTGTCAGGCTCTAATTAACAACAAGAATTGGGCACCTTGTCATGGAATTTCAGACATACCAGTAGGTAACCTTCCATTCAGGGGAGACTGCCCCGCATATTAGAAAGAAAAGGACATTCAGTGTCACAAAGGAATAAATCTCATCCAGCTCTCCCATATATGCCTCTCTTCTTTTGAATAGCTTCCGGGATAGGAGAGACATTTAAAATATATGTGAAAAAATAAGAGCAAAATAATTAATTTTAAAGAGGCGAACATATACAATATACATAAATTTGCCTCATCCTAATTATTTAGTTATCAGTAATAATCACAAGGGATTTAAAAGGAGGAAAGAATCTGAGACAGCATAACACCCTGCATGGAGTGAACATTGGTGTAAATGACTGGAAAAGGTTGGCTGATTTGATGAAAACCCAATCAGACTCTCTAGGGAGATATTACTTTCCTCATTATTCCACTGATTGGCCTTATTTCATCTGAAGAATGCAGCACATTCTTTACAGTGCTGGCAAGCCTCTTTAACAATATCCAAGGCAAAAAAACCCTATCACCTCTTTAATCGAAACAACAAGGAAATTAACCAGAGTCACTTTCCTCAGGGAACAGCAACAGAAACCCCCAAAACCTTCTGATGGATTGGCACAGTGAAGCTGAGAGGCAAAGGGGGTGGGATTTTGTCAGATTTGGCACACAGTAAAAGCCTTTCATAAATTTGTTAAAAGCAACTAAAACAGCAGGCTTAAACCATAACTCCGCCCTCTGCACTGGAAAAAAACAACACTCGAGTTGTTTGCTTGTAGCAACCTAATCTTAACCAACAGTGACATAATTTACTAAGGGAGTTCGTTCTTGTGATACAAAATTTGTTATGCCCACATCACCATGCAGGGCTTTAGAATAAAGCAGCAATTTCAAGTCAAGTACAAAACACACTTGTGAAATTCAGTCTGAGAACTGTGTTATCGATGGCCTTAAGCCTGCAATAACTGTTAATTAAGTGTATTTTTCATTATTCTTTAGCAAAGAGGCAAGATTTAATGATGTAAGTTAACAATAGATGATAATTTAGAGTAGTGACAATAGTTTAATTATTCAAACACATGTAAAAGTTAACTTCATAACTTATTTCTTTTTAAGAACAAGTTCATTTAAAATATTTTGAACAGTGCCCACAATTACCACATAGAGTATCTCGCCACACTGGTTTTGTGTATACAAGTCAATTTGCTACAGAAGTCTCTCCTTGGGCAGTAATGCAGAGAAGGAATTATCCAGCCTTAATTTTTTTCTGTTTGGGAAGAAAACAGAATTTACCAGTGATAGATAGCTGTGGGCCCAGTGGGTTAAAAACTGAGGTCAAAGTCTTCAAACAATGGACCTCAAGATTGCCTAAGCTGTTTCCAAAACTTTCACAAAGGCCTTTGTTGAATTACAGGAAATACTGTGAGGAAAAAAAAATATATATAGCCTATGATGAGTTGGAAAATGATGCTCAAAACCTAGTGAAACTTCAACTTCTGAATGCATTTGAATGTCTTGAAACCATCAATATCTTAAACCAAGTCTAGATTAAATGTACTCAAGAGCTTTCTGTAAGACAGAGTTGTTTCTAGTGTTTGTAATAAAACAATCAAAAGGGTTATCAGCCTGACAAAGATTGTGAGTATCCAAGTAAATTATAATTTTAATGCATTTAAATATAAAATGATCAAAAAGAACCACCTATGAAGAAAGCAATAAGGACAAAATTATTCAAGCCATGCACAGATCATCCAGTTTCAGTGCTGTATTTTGTGCACTCTGCTCTCACTGCGATGGACAAGCCTTGGCACACAACTAGCCAGCAATTCTAGACTGGATTTCCTGATTGGGAATGTGGAGATGGCCCTTGGTTATTACTCAAAACTCTCAAAAATGTCTGTCACAGAGAGAATTAGAACTCAGTAATAGTATGCCGTGCCTATTTTCAGCTGACTCTTTGATTTACTGTTTTCTCCAACATTGTGCCTGAAAACCTGCAGGGATAATATGATGGCAGCCTGATCCATTGGCCCAATCAGGCTGTTCTTTCTCTCTGTTAAGATTACATTTTAAAAGACAGATTCACAACCAATTAAGGATTTCATAGCCTCTAAAACATTCAGCAAAAGGTCTGGAATAGTCCTTCAGTTGGATACACCAGGCATGAAGAGCTATCAAGGTCTCTATTTTCAAATAAATAGTCTTCCCTTCAAATTCAAAAAATAAAAAAAAAAATAAAAATAAAAATCCAGGTATATGCATGTTCCAGTATCTGTAAATCAGCAGCACACTGAGGAACATTAAGATGATTAAGATTGTTCCCATTTGCAGGGGGCTTGTTTCTAAGCAAGGCCAACAGGCAGCGAGTGTAGGCCGGTACCACACTTGGCTTAGGCACACATAACGGGCACCCATGGTTTGGACTCCCACATCCCTGAGGATAACCTTGGGAAGTGCCTCCAGTTTTGGGTGTTTTTGCAGAGTAACGATGGAAATGTGGGACATCACTTTCCTGTCCCTGAGCTGGCTCAAATGTAATTAATTATGCCTTTTTCTCCTGCTGGATTCCTATCACTATGAAAGCCAGCATATTTGTTCTTCCAGCAAACACAAGACCCTTCTTTTTGTCAGGCTTATCAGAGTCACACAATTCGGTATTGAATCTCCTTGGAATGAACAAATATTCTGGGTATAATAGAGCCAGAAAATGTGACTACCCCAGGATACGCTCATCCATCAGTGCAATGGAAGCAAGGAGACACCCTGCCCTTTGGATGCGCATTTAGGGACGTGCCTTTGTTAGAAGGTGGTGCCTACGTTCTGTAGCCAAACATCTGTTTCTTTATACTACCAATGCTGCTGATTTTAGCAATATCAAGCTTGGTGCCTTGTGAATGTCTTTAAAATTCTGAGGATAAGATAAAATTCACTGTTTTGCAACTGGTGCTTACTGGGTCTGCTGAAAGCAGAATGATAGTTCAGAAGATGAGTTAAATAAACTGAAAAACTGCCACGTTATCACGCAGCAGCTCATTTTCAGTTTGACTCTCAGAGAAGAGAAATTTTTAGGAAAATCTCAGGAAAAGTCAAAATGGAGAGCATTAGGAAAGAGAGATTCAATATCACTGAGTAAATCTTGAGAAGACTACGCCTGTGGCTGTGGGCTCTGCACCCCACATGCCCTTCTTGCACAGCTCTGTTTTTCATCTCAAGATACAGAAATATCGGTCCTTAGTTCTTAGGTCCTAAGAGTTGGCCACCTGCAGACATGGCATCTCCAGCGGGCTTTGAAGATCACAAAGATCCCTGTCTTGTTCTGACAGTGACGTTTGCCCCTACAGCTGCATTACTGGTGATATAGAAACTCGACCACTACTTCTGCATGGCATTTTGCAAACCCCAGATTGCAAACCCCATGCCCTCCCTCTTTGCCTACAGTCAGCAAGAAGGGGGTAGGCACAGCACTGACCATAAACAAGACATCTGAGATGGAACTCAGTTCTTCTTACATTCACTCCATTCTTAGGCAGATCACAATTCAGGCAGACTTTCTTCACATCTGCCTGCAGAAGGACGACACACACCTCCCGAAAGACACACAGTTAACCGCTGATGTATTTATCAAAAGAAAGATGTTCTTAGTGGGGAGAAAAACAGATGTGAAAATGCATTCCAGGATACTGCAAACCAGCGATCTTTCAAGACCACACCTTAAGCTGCAACACTGAACAATTCAGCTGCGCAAAATTACCCCTCGCCTCTGATGAATCCCAAGTGCTACCTATCACTTATTTATTGTGCTTTTCACTAAAGATGGCTGATTTTGTAACTACAGAAGATTATAACATCTGATTACATTGCACGTGATGGATCTTATATCCTACCCACAACACATTTCAATTAAATATGGCAATCTTGATATGTCCTATTGATCAAAATATAAACCTTTAAGACAGGAGATCGCAGTCCATTTCAGTGCTGCAGGAAGCCAACAAACCCATCAACAAGCTTAGCAAATACAGCAGCTGCACTGGCTGTAAAAAGGCTTGTTCATTCAATTTCATCCCAGTTTCTGAATTTTGAATTAAACCAAAATATGTCAGATTGGAATAACCTTTGAAATTCCCCCTATATAATTTATTTAAAATTTCCATCTAAAATTCATTAAAATCACTAGCTTGAGCAGAATTTCAACCTGCAGCATATAAGGATGTACAGCTGAGTAAAGTCATTTTTCCTGTCTCGTTTAGGTATGGTGCTTGGCTCCAATGTTATACATAACATCTCACTAAAGGTTTTAAAAAAAAAAAAGAAAAAAGAAAGAAAAAGAAAGAAAAACAAAAGAAATGCCTCTTGCTTGCCTTTTGGAATGAAATACAAAAAAAAAAACCTGCTCTCAAGCCGTGTAGTCATTTACCTCCTTGTAGGCTGCCATCTGACTCATCTAATCTTCTCCAGTTCTCCTTTATTCCAATAAACAGATATTGCATCTTGTGTGTCCTGACTTGGGTTACTTACCCCAAAATGGGTGTGG
>VXAV01004490.1:491159-548132 GCA_013399715.1 Alectura lathami
TTTTTCCCAGGGTACTTTTGGACAGATTACATCCAGCTTCATGTTGGATGAATTTCAGCTCTTTGTAAGTGCTTACAACGTTCAGCACAAATAGTGCTTGTGTGATCTAGGCTTTGGAAAGTTATCTCCTAACCAGTGTAGGAACAAATGGATGTCTACAATTCAGTACTCTTGTATTAGCCTGCAATCCCAACCCAGGTAAAAAGGCTCAGCTGCAGTCCCAGCCCTGCACAAGGTTTATGCTTGAACACGGATTTAGGGCAGGACAATCCTTTGCAGAATTTGGTTCCCATTTCCCCCCATTATATAGGAGACTGCCCACACCTTCTCGTGATGGGAAGATAGAGGGTAGAAACCAGTGGTGTTACCTGTGGTATTAGAGTTTGATTGGTACCTCCCTGCTTATGTTCCCAGGATTAATCCAAATCCAAGATTTTGTGCCTGGGAAGGATTTCGCTGGGTGAGATAACAAGGAATCTGGGGTAGCAAAAGTTACATCTTTCAAGCATTTTTTTTTTTTTCCATAGGATTATTTGGATTTTTACCTGCTAATGCTTCGTAAAGTTCCTTCCTATAACACTTCAGCATTTCAGAGCTGTGGCACTATTCTGATATTAGAGACGAATTATTTTAGATCTGTGTATATATTATAGACAGGTATTTGTTCATTAAGAAGCACTTCGTGGTCTATGGGAGTGAAGAGGCACATGGAGGGGATGTTGCTGAGCCAACATCAGTCCTCACCTCTCCTCAGTGGCTGTCCATATCTGGTCCCTGCTGGCCTGTCCCAGTCCCTTCCAGTTCTATGGCCTTGTGGACTTGCAGATCCAGAGCATTCCCACGAGCAGATCATCTGCCCCATCTCTGTCTTACACAAGAGCTGGGCCCAGACCTGCCCCATGATACCTAACACTGAAACTGCTGGATCCTTGGAAATGGATTGCATGAGCCTTCTCACGCATCTCGTTCCTTGGCTTGTTACTGCTGGCATTGTGCAAGTGCCTCTACAGACACCAGGAACCACTTATCACACACTGATCTTCAACTAGAGGTGTGGAAAGCCTTCTCCAGGCTGCCAACACAATAAATAGCTAATCCTCAAACATCAATCACAGTTGCAATAGACAAGCTATAAGCACACTGGTGGATGTAGCAAGCACTTTTTTTTTTCCCTTTCCTGAACACTTACATTTTTTAAGCTCAACACCTCAAGGCATACCATATTTGCTATTTACAAGTGAAGATATTATTTCTCTAATTCTGAGCCATATATTGAGAGGTTTTAAATAAAGCATTTTGTGTGGATGCTAAACACATTCTGAGAGCTTCGAACAGATCTAATGATCCAAGGGCACAAGTATCCCAGATTTTGGACAGCTAATTCAAAGGCCTGCATATTTTTTTTTCTGAACCTCCCAGATTTGTTCTGTCTGTGATTCAAGTACAAGATAGACTCAAAAGAAAGAACTATTAATGTGGTCTTAGGATTTTATCTATAACACTGAAATTTAAAATTGAAAGTTAAATTAAAAGCAACAATGCCAATGATAAAAAAATATGTTGATAGAAATGTTAAATAGGACAATTTTACTGTAGGCAAGTGGTTTCCAACTTCAATTGAATTCCTAATTAAAGCCATGACTGCTATTTATTGTGCAATATGCTTATTTGGTGCTGCAGCATCTGCTGCTTGAAAGCAGCATTCACCCTCCTCTCCTGGGTTAATTTAAGTTCACCCGCCTCCCCTCAGTTCAGTGCTGGCACTGGAGTCTCACAGAATGGGAATTCAGCACATTGCAAGATTTAGTACCTATTCGAAAACCTAAACCTTCTTTAATAAACACATACTAAATACTAAAAAGCTTGTTTAGAAGTGGCAGGGACTGCACATAGAACATCATGTTGTCCCTGTGCGTGTCATTCACTCCGATGCGATGCCCATGGTTTGAAGTCCTCTGTTTCTGGATGATTAAGAGAAGAAGCCTCCCTTTTCAGCCTTCAGTTCTCTCCATATAAATGCAGTGCCCTGAGAATAAAAGGAAGGGCTGGCGCTCCCTTTCTCCCCTCCTCACTCCTTCGGCAGCCTCTGGCGCAGTGATTTATTGCCAATATGTGGTTTCTCTCCCAAAGAGCCCTTTTGGAGCAGTACCATGAGATCCAAGTGGGAATGCAGGTGCTGTAAGGCTGGGTGCTCTGCAGATGTAGGGCAGGATCCTCTTTTCTCCACATTTCTTTTGGAATTTAAATGAACAGACACAATTGTGGGGTAAAGCAGGGGTCAGCATAGGAGGGCTATTTGCCCACACTCCCATATGGAGGGAGAAGGAAGAGGCCACAGAAGGGAGAGCATCATACACAGCCATGCAGCAGGCCCTCCACTGGCACAGCTCCCTTGCCCCTCACAGCACAGGCAGCTGCTGATGACAGCTCAGCGATGATGGCGGTATCCCCAGGCGCTGCCCAGAAGCCAGCTGGGACAACCCAGTGCCCAGTGGGTAGCAGTGCCCTGGGCTGACGGAGCACTGGCAACCCCTTCCTCCTCGAGGACTGAGGCTCTCCTAAAAGGACTGAAGACAACCCCCTAAAACCCTGTGACCAATTATCTCTTCTCTGCTGTGGCAGGAAGGGTGCACATGTTTCCAGATCAGCATCTAAAGCAGAAGTATATATCTGAACCAAGTCACACGTGCCTAAACACCTCCCAAGGCTTCAGTTACCCATGAGACCACTACTGCTGAACTATATGCTGCTTGGTTGGTGGCCATCAGAGACCCCAGGGCTGGAGGAGACCCTAGAAACTACCAGCCCTGTTTTTCCCTGCCTCAAGGCATGCTCCTTCCCCAGGCATTTGTATGGCAGCCATGCTGACACTTTGGTCTGAAAACCTCACACAAAGAGCATGCTATTGCCAAGGACTAGAGAATATCACTGAAACATTAAAGAATTTTTTGGTGACTGTTTGGGGGAGGGGGAGAATTATATGTGAAAACATAAGAAGTCTCTTCCAGCATAGTTCAAATTGCTTTACAGTACTGATTAAAATAACAGAACATTCTAGCTTGCTTAACTAAACATTATATTTCTAAATCCATTTTCAATTGTTTTCCTTCAATTTAAACATTTTGAGCAATTTTATTGCTATTCATACCTGCTTGATTTTTTTTTTATTAGAAATTAAAATGCATACTTTTATCTAGGTTACAGAGCGCTGGTACATTTAACTCTTCCAGTTCTGCAGACTGAGCACAGGAGATCTATCAATGGCATAAACAGTATCTGCCCCTTAGATTAAAAAAAAAAAAAAAAAAAAAGTATTTTAAAAGATTTTTTGGCAGTAGTGACAATTGAAAGGAGAAAGAAATTTACAGGAGGTAAAGGGTGGGGGTGAGAAAGAGGAAGAGGGAGGAAGTAAAACAAGGGGTATAAATGACAGCTTCAGGATTAACATCTGTTTTGCTTATTCTTATCCCTTCTTTACACTTTGGGGGCTTTCCTCCCTACTCTTCATTTGGCAGTAAAAAAAAAGGAAGAAGGTTTAAGAAATAAGAAAGCAACCTGATTATGACTAAAGAAAAATAACCACCTTTGAGACTATGAAATAGCAGTGAATTGCTTATACACTTCTGTAGGAAGACAGGCACCTAGAGTTCTTCTGACACAGAGAAGCAATAAATACCCACACTGAGAAACAGCCAGCCTCACCTGGACTCAAGCCGCACACCTGAAAACCCCTCTTCTGGCTTAACACCACCTGCACCGCCTTTCCCCCAGCCACCCGCTGCTCCTTCCTCCCCATGAGCACCTGGGTGCGGAGGGTACAACTGGCCCTGCCACATCTGAACATTTCTAATTTCCCTAAGTCAGCAGAGGACCTTCAGAGACCACTAAGTGCTGGTAACCACATCAAAACATTAATTAACACAACTATATTCCCACACAAATAAAACATTAATATGGTAATTTCTAACCTATAACCAGCTGGTATCTTTTCCCCTGCTATATAGATAGTAGGATTAACAGTGCAAAGGAAGTATTATAACAAAGTCAAATTAATATCACCTTTTCCCTGCTTTATAATTGAGAATCAAACAACAAATTATAGAAGTCCTCTAGAAGCTGTCCCTCATGAAATACTTCCCTGGGATCCATGCTTGGGTTGTAAATCCCTTTCCTCCTAGTTCTGGTTTCCATGCATTCCAAGGCTACTCAGCAACAAGATCCGAGCCCAGACAACTGTGACCATCAGACGGTCCTGCTCTGCTTTCCAGCCGCTGTCACTGACTTTGCCTCATTTCCCCAGCCTTTCCTCTTAGCATTTGAGATAAAACATCCCAGACATTTTTCAAAGGTAGCTGCTACGGGTCTATTGTCATACAGACAAAGAACAGGAAGAGAAACACTTCTCCGTCCAAGACAAAGTCAAGCCAACTGTTTTCTGCAGGACTGCTACTTAGTTACTACTTTGTTACAGGTTTTTGTTTTTTTTTTTTTTATATATATATATATAAAATCTTCTCAAGTTCCAACTCCACTTGTCAAAAAACACACATTTCTCTTCATTGTCTGCAATAATTTTGGCTTTGCCTTCAATGAACAATGACTTTCATGAATGTTAACACGTTACACATACATAATTTGAAAGAACTATGGGGAAAACAAGCAGCAAAAATATGAGCAATGTCAGTTAATGAAAAGCTCACATTTTCAAACTAGTGTTTGGCTAATTAAAATTGAATTAAGTGACTACAGCATTAACTATGTCAACTATTTAGCATAAAAAGTTGTTAAATATATCATATTGTATGTAGGAAGATTCTTGCAATCTTTAATTGTAAGAAATAGTCATGCACTACTTAATTGTGTAACTTGGTAGGATATAAAATTCAGTTACATGAATTATATTTAGTAAAATGTTAAAATGTTGTTTTTAAGATTGTGGAATTTAATGGGTAGTATAATAGAAAGGAAGCACATTCTTAATTACATAATTATTTCAATTTTCAAAGTCCAACTAATAGCATAACTGGTCATGTTTTCACAGTCTAAGGTGGGAAAAAAAGTCAATCAATCTAAGTGCTTTGAATTCACTTAGCAAGACACAAATTTCAATTTTTCCACAAGATTTTGACCAAAGTTAATACAGTATGAGAACACGGAATAGTATTCCTCTAATACGATATTCCTTATGAGATGTACACAAATACATAGAGAAAATCCTTGGCCACACTCTCCACGGATACTAACGTTATAACAATTAGCATGATGTGGGCAAAAGAAAGCCAACGACCTAGGACAAAGCCTGACAAATCTGAACATTTCCAGTGAGGATTCTTTCGGAGTGGTGCTACTTGTTTGGTAAATAATTGTTCTCCCATTAAACTTCTGATGGGGGGAATGTTTTTCCTTCACCCACAAAGAAACTGACCTAATTTCTTCATCTACCAGAACAACAACCACCTTTTGTTTGAAAAACGTCAGTGGGTTTCATAGCATATTCACCTCCCAGCATATACAAGCAGCTATTAACTTTTCCAATAAGTTTATGCTTATGTTGCTATGCGTAAACACCATCACCAGTTTGGGACAGGGGTGGCATAGAGAACCACCCAGAAAAAAAAAAAAAAAAAACACAACAGACAATACTGAACATTATTAAAGCCATTCATTTTAAGAGCTCTCTCTTTGCTGCACAGTGTGATCCACCGGCAGCCAGGCTCCCAGCGCTCCTCGCTGGCTGAAGGGCAGCAAGGGGAGATCCCACTGCTCCTCAAGCATCTCAGAGGCCCTCATATATCCTTAAGTCCATACATAAAAGCTTCAAGCATAAAAGCTTTTCTTTATAAGGCAGATGACTTTGTGGGTTGTTCTTATGCTAATCTCACAAAACATTGTTGGGCTTTTGCTTCCTAGTAGAATAACGCATCCTTTGGTTTTGTCTGGCACTTTTTTCCTCAGTTGTAATCTATGGCTAGCTTGTCATTCAAGCCTCTGTGCTTGAATGTCTCTGTATATCCAGGTTGCCTCCTGGCTCTCAGACAGATAGAAACACACTGTTACATGGATCACAGCAGGTGCTTATGTTAAAAATCACCCTGCAATGGGAGCTAGGGACATTTAAGTTGTCAAGAGAAGACGGAAGACCCACATTAGAAGACTGCTGCCCAGAATAACTGGAGTCTCCCTTTACCTTTGAGGGTAACGGCATTAGAAGCCCATATAGCACTTTACAGCGTTGCCAGTCACTGCTCTCTCTGAAGATCTGTTCCTTCTGCTTGTGTCACCAGGATGTTTGCAAGCCAGATCTATAGCAGAAATCTTTCCTAAGATTTGGGTAAGGAAATGGCTACAGAACGACTGGCAGTCTTCAGAAGTTTCTGTTTTCCCAGAAAGTTTTCTTACAATTAGAATCTCACTTTATTATTTTCTCCATCTAGATATTACATTAGATGAAAGGTGTGTTCAAATTTTTTTTTTTTTTTTTAAGTGGATTTTGGCTCCTTTAGAAGGGACAGCCTGCTATAACAGGTGCATTGCAGACAGGTGCTGCATAAGGTTCCCTACATGGCTCTGCCAATGCTTTTCAATCATGATCTACAACACCTCTGTTACTCCTGTGTGAGGCCTCCCCTTCACTGCAATTGCCAAGGTTATGAATTATGCCATTGTGTATTGATTTGGACAAATGTCCACTACTGACTAGGTCGACACCACTGAACTCTGTTCGCTGGTAACACAAGCCAAGTCTTGGAAGGCTCAAGCTGAGCATTTAACCCACTGTGCAGTCTTTCTCAGTTTTTCTTTTTGATTCAGTCACACATTATGTACCCTGACTCCCATGTAGATGATTTGCAGCAATTGCATGATGTATGAGGTGCCATTTGTAAAATATTATTTAGTGTAAAACATGATGTTTTTTCGGTTGATTTACAAGTTGGATTTATAAATCTGCACTTCTCACAGTTTGAGTTATATATCTTGCCTCTGATTTATAAAACTTGCCAGTAAATCTTTAGCAGAAAGTTTTGATTCAGAAATCATTATTTTAAACATTAGATTTAGCTAAAACATTCAACTGCTTTATAAGTCATGAAATGGATTTACATACCCCAATCTGGATTTACAAATTCTACAGCAGATTTACAAATCATGCTGAGAAATTCCTAAATAAAATGCTTTGATTTATAAATCCTCACTTTGCACTTAGGATACAAGTGACTGATTTATTACTCTGAAGCTATACAATAATGGTTGGGTTTATAAAATCCTACTTTAAGTTAAAGTTCTGATTTATAAATACTGATTAGGTTTGCTGCAATATAGGCCACAAAAAAAATTGTTTGGTGCAGGGCTGCTTTGCAAACAGCTCTCTGCACATAAGAAAGGCAAGACCTTTTTGAGAGGTTGTAGGTGACCAGCTAAGCAGAGTTAGCAGCAGGGCAAAGAAAGAAGGAAAGCTCAGTAAATAAACTCTTGCTTGCTTGCTAGTTATGTTTTGAGATGGAACATTTTGCCTACCCTAGTGAAGTAATTTCTCAGTTCAAAAAGCTTTCTCTAACCCAGTCTCAGCCCCAAACTACAGGGAACAGTTTGAGTACCTCCAACAAGTCTAGGAGTTATGGGGACTTCTACTGAATATCATGAGAACTTCTGTCAAACACTGGAGGAAATTTTTTCCTCTCAAGTGAAGTTAATGGTTTCCAGCTTTCAGGTTCTGTTCAGATGTAATTTATTTGCACCATTCCAGCCCAGGTGTTTTCAAGTATTCAGGATCAAGAAGGAAAATAGCAAAGCATAAGAGCAAGGGAGACCTCTGTGAACGCCTCACTCTTTGATGTGCTCCAAAAACACTTACATGACCAACAGGGCATTTAAATATTTTAGATACCTGAGAAGCAGTTCATCATTAACGCCCATCAAGGAATCAGAAGGGATACTGAGTACAGCAGAATTGTCAGACAGCGTAAGCATTATATGCAGTGAAGCAGAAATTAAACAGTTCATTTTTAGTAAAAGCCAAATTTCCTGGAAATATTTTGTTAATTTTTTTTGGAAATTACTAATAGCAGGTTTAATCCAAAATGCAAAATTCGGAGTAATTATCTGGAAACCACTGAAGAAACTCAAACATCCTGTCAAACTGTGGACATGGTGCCAGAATACAGCCATCAAAGATGAAGTTCCCTTTCAAAGCTCACTTCATAAATCTTCAGGAAATATGAGCAGACTGGAGAGCCCCATTGATCTGAAGGAGATTTGTATATCCAGGTAGCTCTATTAGAGGTTAACAGCAGCACTGACTCTGGGAGCAGTCCTCTTTCTAACAGAATTGGAATGGTTCTTTAACACATGGAGTGCAGCGTTAGAATCGTGGTTGTTGATTTATTGTCTCCTAACACAATCACCAAAACATAAAGCCTTCCAGACACTTGGGTTCCTAACCTTCAATGGAAGTTAGGCATTCACCTAACTGTGAGGGTCGGACAACAAAGATGTCTTTACGTTATCTCTTCCCTTCTTGTCCAGGAGTTTCTGCCCCTGTACTATGAGTCCAACAACAGCCATGTGGTGAGTGCATAAGTGTGCTGGGAGCTGCTAACAAAGACAGCAAGTTTGAAGCACTATATGGCAAACACCGATCCTCTATTCTCCCAGCTCTCCCTCCCACCTACTCAGAGAAACATCTAAGATATGTAGTGTACTTATTCAGGAAATGTAAAGAAGATGCATACATACTGACACTCTTTGTTAGTCATGATTGCTTTCTTTTATTAAAATACCCTTAGTTTCTCACAAGCTATGTATTGTGCTCTCCTAATGATTGATACTCTACTATCGGTATACGTGATTTTAAAGTGTAATTCTCAAAAGTTCAGTTAAAATGATGTTTTTAAAGCACTCTAAAATCTAAGAAAATTAAATATAAGGTATTACTTTATTACAAAATTATTAAATTGTCAGTTTCAAAAACCTATTGCATTTCATTTTGCTGTCATATTTTTGGAGTAGAAGAAATGGTTACACAAGACCCTAGAATAAAATGAAGATCTTACCAAGTCAGGGAAAGGAATGACAATGATTTAGTTTAATTCAGGAAGCTCTGTATCACATCTCTTCTTGCTGGTGCAGCTAGTATTGTTTGTACAAATTCCAGTAAACTCAAATGCAGGTGTAGCGATGATGTGCCTACATGCATATGTACTACGCTCACCTCACCTATAACCAACTGAATGGCTCCAGTAGGGATGACCAAGGAAATGCACCTAAGTCTCATTTGGGATACCAATTATCAGTTACTGCAGCTCACAACTGCTGCTTTAATACATTTGATGGCTTTGGACTGCAGCAGTCTGAAACTTGATTCCTGTGTCCACAGTAGGTTAAAATGCAGCGAAGGCACATCAGTGCTACACCATACCAGATACACACCAAATAATTTCATTCACATTTTGCAGAAGATCGCAACAATGCCACATGAGAGAATGGCATTATGGCTCTGCTGATGTAAGGGGTGTAGGGCTGGGTCCCCAAGCTGCACCACGCAGGTGGCACAGACATCCACCCTGCTAAGTACTACAGCAGCTTATCCCAAAGAGTGAGGGCCTGACTTCAGCTCCTAATGCCTAGGCGCCCGGCGGCACAGGCTTGCCCCTGGCCTGGCACGGTGCAGGGCCGGCTGCTTCCCCACCTGCCCCCAGATGTACCAGCACGTCAGCAGCCAGCAGCAGCTCAGCAGTTGAGCCTTCACACCTCAGATCGCATCATCTGAATGACATCAGCAAAACTCAGTGTACGTTTTCCCTCAGCTAATGCCAATTCTGTCCCATTCACTGTTAAACTCTTTAAATAATACCCCACTATCTGCAGCTTTATCAACTCAGAGTTCTCTTTAAAAGTGCACATTTACACAGTAGGTACCTTGCTGTGATGTCCAAGGCACAGCAGACACCTGCATTTGGGATAACTACAGTATCTCAGCACCATTAGGAGACGATTTGAGGAAACAAACTCTTCAAATTAAAGGTCCTGTTACCCATGCTAGCATAAGCAGGACTGAAACTGCCACAATCAGAGGATCAAAATACATCCTGATGCAACCTCATGCTGGAACTGGTTCAGCACAGTGCCATCGTTTGGTGTAAGTAAGAAGAGTATTAGGGTTACGCTCACACTCTTGTACTTTTCCGTAGTGCATTTAGAGACTGACTGAAGACATATGCATGCAAATATTGAAATAAAAAGATCCTGGTGAAGAAACCAGATTGTTTCACCAACATATCTGTCAGAAAAATAGGCAGGCCAAGCTGCTATGATCAAGTACTACACAACATCTAATACCTTACCTCAATTGCAAGTCTTAATGGAGTAGCTCTCAAACATGTGGAATAATATTTTTTACTTGCTCCTGCAAGCCTACAGCTTTACATGCATCCTAGACCTGATCAGGCATGCTACATGCTCAGACACTCACACATACATGTTTTAAACATGTATTTACCATGGTGCTACCACTAACAGGCATAGTTTACCTCCAGTGCACATGGTTCCAACGTGGTGGGTTTGATTCGCAGCCCGGTTCTACCCTGGCATAAGAATTTGACGTCACTGGGAACTCTGCCTCCCTATAGCATGGTTGAATGGCTCCCCCGCTTCAAAGCCAAGTTCATATCTGTGTTTGATTACTTGCATTTATTCTCCTGACAGGTAGCCTTTTGCTGTAATTACAGTAGTAAAATTTTCTACATCCTTGCTAACCATTTTGAATGTTCTCAGCACAGAAGTAAGAGCATGCATGTTCTGAAAGAGAGCTATACAGAGCCAAGGAGAGTTTTAATGCTGTTCTCCATTTACAGTCTTCATTGTGACTGACATCCATTCAGCCACATATAAGAAACAAAGCTTGTAAAGTTACAGAATAAATCTCAGCATGGTGCAACAAAGGTAGTTTGATGAAAATGCTCCTGTGTCTGAGATGTACTAAAATTCTCCAGCATCACCACTTTTGTGTTGAGCACTCTGTGATAGTGAAAGATGCTGGCAATTTTTATCTTGGTTGGATAAAACCAAGCAGGCCAGCTGAACGCATACCCAGCCCACCTCCACTACTCAAGATTGTTTGCCATCATTTTTTCCAGTGTTTCCCCCATTCAGTGTTTAAAACTCATAAGGGATAGAGTTTCCACTACTTCCCTCAGAGGACTATTCTGCAGATTAATTACATCTTACCATGAGGAGTTTTTCCCCTGACATCCAGGCTAGAATTTCCATTCTGAACAACATTTTCATACTTCTACTACTCTTCCTTGACTTTTTTCTGTGTGCTGCCCTAAGTAATCCTTCTCCATCCTTTAGGTCCCGTTCCCAGCCTGTTACAGCTGCTCTGCTTCTCCGTGGCAACACAAAGCAGCCTCAAAGTCAATTTACAGCCAGCAGAGGATTTCCCAGGAGCAGAGCAGCCCTCGGCTCTGGTGGAGGCATCATACCACCTCAACACCAGCCTTTTCCCATTCTGGTGCAGAGCAGCTGGCTGCTGATGCTGTGCTGTATTTGTAGTGCAGAGCTGCTGCAGAGCGCTGGAGCTTGGTCCATGCCAGGCTACGCTGCAGAATTGGGGTGCCTTTGAAATCTGCCTCTGATACTGCTTGTCATGCTTCTCCTCCCAGACAGCAGAGCTGTTTCCGTTTTCCCCCAGGGCATTACCTTACATTTGTCCCAGCTGACATTCCTTTCCTTATTTCTTTGGCATGTTTCTGATCTCAGTTTTCTTTCTATTATTTCGCTGCCCTCAGTGATATTTATAATGTCTCCAATTTAGTATCATCTGTGAATTTCATTAACTGGCTGTTTACTCTCCTCTTTCAGATCATTAACGAGGATGTTAAATAACACCGGCCCTAACGCTATTCCCTGCATTACATTAGTAGGAAACTTCTCTCCACTTGATACATTGCCTTTTATTGTTCTGCTCTGTGCAGCTCTCTATCTGGGTGTTCAATCCACATGAAGCATTTCTGGAAGCTAATGTGAATTACTTTCTCAGGCAAGATTTTGTGAGCAAAGGTATCTGATGCCTCACTAAAACCCAGTACATCTAGCATTAGAAATTGGGGGAAATTTATTTTTAGGAAGAAATCAAGTTTTTCCTGATAAGACATGATCTCTGTAAGCGACAGGGATAACAGCATTGGAGGGACCAAAGCTGCTTCAGTGACTGTTACGCTCTTGTTACAACCTTTTTTACTCAGCATTAACTCTGCTTTGTTTATCTACAGTCAGTGCCTTTCCTTGCTTTTACATTTGCAAAAAGACACTATTTAAAAAAGACAGATTTTTGCATGGTTGTGTTTGAAGCTAGGAGTCTCCCACGCTGCAATCAAGGGTAATGGCAACTACTCACAGGTGTACATATATCACATAAACAAGTGAAACATTGATTGTGAGGAGCGCAGTGACAGTCCTCTATCCATAGCATAATCTTCTCAAGAGATATTTAATCAGATGATTATTTACATCTTAAAGACCAAGGAAAGGGAAAATGTTAGCATCGAATTATGGGGAGGAATGATAAAGACGATGCTGTGCATGAAGTGCTCATCACAGAACTGATGAATAAAGGGTTTGCCTCAATATGCCTTTACATCACTACTGCAATCTAAGCCCAGCTACTTGCATGATGTAAACCAGCAGAATCCACTGCCACCAGCTGAGCTTCAGCAGATCAAACCCCTCAGGAGACTGTGCCCTGACCTCGTCCTAATGCTGTGAGCAAGTCCCATGTTTTTTCCTCACCTTCTGTTTTTCTGCAATTTCCAAGTTAATTGATATTATACAACATTATAAATCACAGTATGGAGAATACAGAGTCAACTGCCACATTTAAAGGCTTGTTCTTTTGTCTACAAATTTTCCCCAGTTTAAACTGACTCTGGGTAGGAGTAGGACAGTGAACTGAAATTTATTCTGTTAATACTGAAATGGAAGAAGGCTTGCAAAAGCCAGTGAGGTTTCTAGTGGTGCATGAAAACATATGGACAGCTTATGGCACAAATTATAGCTACATCCCTTACACTAAGCCTGTCTTTCAGTAAGTACACATTTCCTACTGTAGGAGCCAGCTTCTCTTCTTAGTGCTGTAGTTTAAGGAGTTTGCTATGAGAACCTTAGGTTGTGAAGGCAGGCTGCAAGCTGGGACTATTAAGAGCTCCAATCAGAAAGCATAATAGTGTTACCGGTGAAATTCATTCCCTAATTCAAGACATTTCACTGAAGAATAGAGAACATCTGGAATTCTTTGGTTTGGGAGCCACAGAAAGAACACGCAAAGCAGATCAGGTCATTGTACGGTCTGCGGGGCTGGTTAAAACACAGCCCCCTGTGTCACTTCCATCTGATACAGTTTCAACTCCTGAATGAACTACAGACTGCAGAGACCTTATGTTCATAAATGTAAATTTCAAAACAGATCACCCGTACTTTAAAGCCTGGGAAACTGCTAAGTGCTTAAATAGAAGTGACTGGTGCATATCAATTATTACTCCTATTTTTCCGACAATTGTTGTTGTTTTGACAGCTGGTACTGGGAAGTAGGATGTGCTTGTAGGATTTAGAACTCTAGTTTCCACACAAAAAATTGTCATGAACCTAGTGACCTTTGGGTCACTGTACTCTGAACATCCCCAAAACATCACACTGTAGACAAAAACCACAGTAGAAGTCTATTACTCACTTAGTAGCTCACCAGAGCAGCTGCTTTGCAGTTTGCCCACAATCTAGAGTCTGCACATCCTTACTGTCCATTAGACTTGTAAATCAAATGCTGGAGTGGACTAGCTGGATGGGATTTACATAAAATCTCAATCAGATTCACAGCAGCACACCTTCCTCTCTGGTGATTAGATTTAGTTTCGTTCTTGGTTTTCTGAACCCAATAACCCATTTCTTTACTTTATGATATCTTAGCAATTTTCATTAGCAAGTGAATTTCTATGCATCACTTTTAAAAAGCACCAGCTGCACCAGTAGAAATGTGCATCCATTCACTAACAGTCAAAAAATCCAAGCGCATATTAATACATCTATACTCATTGTACTCTCAAGCACATCTAAATAGCTATCACTTGTTGCTGATTTCCAATGCAATGTCCCACATAATGCTTATGAAAATACAATAGGGGGGTGCAAAGCTGGTTGAAAACCATGCCTAAATAGTAATTATCAGCACTTCCCTATCAAAATGAGGAGGAAGCATCACAAAGCAGGATCTGGATCAAGTATTATGCAGCACTCTCATTAGTGACCTGAATGATAAAACTTGTTGAACAGATCAATCCAGAATGTACTATAGGTATGTCAAGCTACAGGAAGAGCTGGATAAATTATAAGATCTAAAATGTTTTGTGGCTGTATATGTTTAATGTCATGCTCAGATACATAAAAACATGGACACCCTACAACATGTAAGTGAAGAAATGAAATAACTGTTCTGCTCGACAGTGGGAATGCTCCAGATGATCCCAGTTTGGGGCACCTCTCTTCAGTAAGTCTGTGATCCAAGTGGAAAAAGTCTAGAACCAATGACCAACCAAGAAGCCACAACCTAGCAGGTTAATTAACCAGCTTTATTAAGCCAGTGAAGGAAAAAGCAAGGTATGTTACATGTTAAGCTGATAACAGTTTGCAGTCACATTAAAGGCTGCAGAAAAGAGGAATGGATTCAAAGCTGGTCTAAGCCACGATGAGTAGTGTAAGGAACAACAGGTTTAAATTACAGGAAGGAAGAGTCAGACTGGATATCAAGAAAGAACTCTTGTGTGGAAAAATGGTAAAGCACAGGAAGAAGTTTCCTGGACATACTGTACAGTTTTCCCAAATGATGTTTTTAAACAAAAATGAGACAAGCATCTGCCGGGAATGACACAGAAGCAATCAATTACATCACCCCAGGGCAGGAGGATGGCCTTGATGTTTCCTAAGAGCCCTTCAAGTTCTTGTGACTAAATTTAAAATCTCAGCTTTAACATGTTTTCTGGGAAAGCCAGAAATGTGAAAAGCCTTTCTTTCCAGATGGAAAATACACAGATTTCCAGTCCTTACTTCAAGTTCAAAAGGAAGGGTTAAAATTTCTTATTCATGATTCTTGTTCCTGAGCTTTAGGCAGGACAGTGTCACGTTATCACTGTCTCTACAAGAAAGAAGGGGACAGACTCTTTAGCAGAGTTTGTTGTGATAGGACTAGGGGAAATGCTTTCAAATTGAGAGAGGGGAGATTTAGACAGTTATAAGGAAAAAGTTTCTTACAATAAAGGTGGTGAAGCACTGGCACAGGTTGCCCAGAGAGGTGGTGGATGCCCCATCCCTGGAGACCTTCAAGGTCAGGCTGGACAGGGCTCTGGGCCACCTGATCCAGCTGCAGGTGTCCCTGAGCTCTGCAGGGGAGTTGGACTGGATGGCCTTTGAAGGTCCCTTCTCTTTCAGATGATTTTATGAAAAACTTCCCTGGTTTGCAAGCTATTCCAACACTGCCTGATCTTCACTTACTCCATTTACCATTCTTCTTTTGGTACATTGGAGAAAGCTGTAGTGCTTATTAATTCAGAATTGATGGCACCTCTCCAGCACGCCAACTGACTGGATGGCTACCTGGCTATTACAGCCGTGGTTCGCAACAACGTACCTCTGCCTTGTCTTAATGATCCTTTCTAGATGCCCAATGATGTAATTTGATGGAAATAGTAATTTAAAAGTTTATTCATTTCCATACTTGCTGTCAGAGGATTCCTGACAAATCTGTTTTCCTCATCTGATATCAAGTTTGCAGATGAACTATAAACTTATAGTGCTAGACATTCCTGTACCATGAACCTCAATTTCAGTCTGGGCTGCTGAGAGACTTTTTTCATTTATGAAGATAACGCAAACTGTACCTTTTCCAATAACACAACTATACCTTAGTGCATTCCATGTAGCCTCCCTTGTCCAACACTTCTTGGAGGAATGGAAGATTAACTCCCTACACAGTAAAAAGTTCTCTGGTCATTTTTTAGACTTAGCTCAACTAAAATTTGAAGTCTCCATGCAGTAAACTTCTTCATTTGATTCTCAGACTTCAGGGCACGAAGGCAATTTGATTCTCAACCTTCGGTCCAGAGGATTGATCCTTAAAGGCAAGGAATGATGGTTTAATCACACCAAAAGGATACAGCAATTAGAACTCAAACTAAATCTGGACTTGCAGGAAATGCTAGTTCAAAAATCTGAGAGCTACTTGTTCTCCATCTAGCACATTCTCTCACTGTCATGACAAGACCAAAAGGCTATGACAAGGACAATACAATGTTAATAACACTGAGTCATCATATAATTCTTTCATTTGGAGGGGTTCAAAAGCACAGTTATTAGCTTGTACAGGAATATTTTTAACTACTAAAATGCAGCAACAAGGCTCTTCATGGAAACAGTCTTCATCACTGCAGAATAGTTGTTGGCAGGAAATGAAGTCTACCAAAATCTAATGTCAAACAGCGGTGAGAAGAAAAGAAAGGTTGGATTATAGGTGGATGAACTCTATAGTCAAACCAAAAGTAAACATTCTCTTATTCACCCTCCTTTTTATTTAAACACAAAAGACATGCACTGAGTCTTTTACCCTCCTGCCTGCTTGTTTTGAAACTTAGGAAACTTCACTGGGGCTGGAGAGAAAATGGATATCCTCTGCTGACCTGCAGATGGGTGAGTCTAACAGCCAAGGTACAGAAGCCTTTAAAGGGAGACAGAATCAGCTCATTTGGCAGCCACACATCTCTCTCACCACTGACTTCATTTTTAGGATGTATGGACTGGCAGAGAAAGGGTGTGAACACCTTGCCACAGTCTGAATCAGATTTTCCAGTGAAGATCCTGGGAGAGATCTGTCCTTGTTATCTACTAAAATGTTGACAATGTAAAAATAAAATATGTTTTTATCATCATCATTAACTTTAAGGAATACCCACTGCTAGTGGAAGGATGGTTTCACTAAGGAACAACCTAAACCACAGCAACACTGTCTGGCCTGGGACTCCCACTCCTCCACTGAATGATCTCTAATAAAGGAACATAACACCAGGGCAAGAACTGATGGCAATGAGTAACTCCAGGCGCTCACAGAGTGCAAAACAAGGCTGCAAAAACATGCATGGGAAAACCTGATCTAAACTGTCACTATTGAACACCCTCCCAAAGCAGATAAGGTCCAGCTGTGGCTGTGAAGATGACATTCCTCCCTGGAGATGAGCCAGGCTGGGGGGAGGATGCGTCTCACCACCATTGCCATGATGTTTGAGTTACTGCCAGCTATGGAGTACAGAATTCATCATCTGTCAGTGACCTCCAAGATCAGTCAAAGTTTTCATTGCTCAGAAAGGAAAATCATACCGAAAGCAGAACATCTGTTAGGAGAATAAGCTGCATTTTATGGTGTTTGCTGTATGCAGATACGTGCCTATAATCTCAGACCATGTTTGCTATAACATACTGAATCTCTGCCTTTCTTTACTACACTGTTCGGATGCCTGAAGTCACCTTGACTGGAGCAAGTATTAATTTCTGTCAGTGGTGTTTTAAATGTTTGCACAGACAGAATTATCAAGGCAAATGTGAGCAGATTTTTGGTACAGCCAGAGCAACTCCTTGCCCGGCTGTCCTTTTGGAGCTCTGCTCAAGTTGCGCACCCAGCAGCCACCAAGTCTTTCTTTACACATAGTCTGGAGTGTAAAGTCACAGTAGTATTCAAAAGGTTAAAGCAGAGTGAACTGTTAATTTTAATGCTTTCTCTAAGCTTCAGTTTTAATAAGCGAAAATGATGTTCTTATTTGCAGTAAAGTGGTGTTATAAAATTCTGTCTGTCAAGCTCATTTTAAAACCATGGAAATAAATGATCTGACAAAATCAGGCTATTAGACAAGTGAAGAAGAGTGATTTCCATAAAAGTAGAGGAGCTGTTCCTTAATTTCACACTTGGTAGTCTTTTGGGTCGACTAAATTTTTAAATAAGTGATAAAATTATATTAGCGCAATTGCATTTTTATAGATTTTTTTGGTCATTGTACTCTTTTTCAATTCCTTTATTTTAACTCAAACCACTCTGCTGAAAGGTTACCTCTCAACTTATGTTACCTCATAACAGTTTCTGCTCGCACAACAGAACTGTAGGTTCACAAATCCTCTATAAAAGTACCCAGAATGACCACACTGACCCCAAAGTGTTCTAAAGTGGAAAGATAATCTCATTGCAGTCACGTACTGCTGCCAGAATGCTGGCCCTGCACGCTGTGTTTGAACATCTGCAGAAACAGGTGTGTAGTATGCAACTGCAAGGCAGTTTGGTTTCACATCTGAACATTTTCCTTGGGAGTAGACTACAGTTTCCATCAGCTCCACCACAGATGTAAAATCCAAACAGACAAGATGTTTTTCCAAGCTGGGGTAAGTGTGGCAAGGATATAATTTCCATAGAGAGAAATCACTGCCTATGGTACCTCCCCAGTGAAGATCAGACAGGCCTGTTTCTCCAGGTGATAGCAGGACCTGGAAACACATAGCTCAGTGCTGGGAAATACCACAAACCTGTTCTGGGACCGGTGTTCCTCAAATACTTTCCAGGAGTCAGGAATGACAACAGCCCATCTTCGACTCTCCTTTCCACCATGGAAAGGAGGGAAGTTTGCACACCCACAGCCCAAGGGAGCATTTCTGCTGCCAATTTTCCTAGCCTAGCCTGAGAAAAGAGGAGCAAGGCTTCTCTCCTCACCTGAGCTCAGCCACTCGTTTTGGGAGCAGAGCTACCTGCATAAAGGAATTCGGAAGCACTTCTAGTACCACAAACTCTGTCATGGATTAATTTTTCCACCTCAGGAAGTTTACAGCAAGTTTTTTTCTGACAAAACCAATCACACTTTCAAAGATTAAAGCTAATTCTCCCCCTCACAGATTTCAATAATGTTCTAATAATTATGTTCTAGTAGGGAGGTCAGTGTAAAGGGATTTTGACCTTTCATGAGGTCAATGACTCTTCAGCTCATCTTGCTCTCAGTTTCATTTGTTCGTTGAGAGAAGAGATCTAATACATTGATACACAGGTTGTGACATGCTGTTTGAACATTAGCTTACTATAATTGGTCACGTCATCATGCATCATATTAACAATATACACAAAAGTGCCCTGAAACAATTGTCTTATAGATCCATCACATATCATAAAGAAGCTTCTGAGACTGTTATCCAGCAGCATCCAATTGTGATGCACATTCTACTTGAGTTCTGGATCTAAACATCACTGTCATCTTAATAGTAAGCAATAGATTAATAACTTCCTGCTGGCTTGCAAAACCTTCATGCATGTAAAAGATGGCAATACAAATTTATTGCCACTGAGCATGCTCAAAATAGAAAGCCTGTAGAAAGGCAAAAACTTCTTTGTGTGTGTTTTCCAAACAAACATCTATGCTCGCAAGTGTGGCAATTCCTTACCCCTGTCAGTGCAGCTAATTATACTGCAGTAAGTTGTTTCAAAAGGTAGAAAATAGAAGAATTTCCTTGGAATAGAATGACACACACATGACCTTAGAATGCAAAATGAAAAAATACACTAGCACCTTGGATTTATGTCACATAAATCATATTGAAAACATTTTGTGTACAAACATTTTTATGTGCTCTTTCCTCATGCGTTCATATATTTCAAGAGAAATACAAAATCGGGTTCATTCTACACACATCAACACAGCTATATTTCTGTCAAATTTCAGTGTAATTAAAATTCCCAGATCTCCTAGGCAGTTTTGAGATTTTCAGCTAATAACTTTATTTGCCCCCACATTTTTCCAGCTCTTTGACAGTGAGAAATAGAAATGGTTTAACTCCTGATGCAGTAGTCCAAACTGCTATTAGCACCCAAATTCCTTTATTAAGAGGTTGAGTGCAGAAGCAGGTGTTACAGTCAGAAATCCTCCTACCTACGGCTTTTGTAGCCCCGGAACATCATCAGCTTGACTTACATTCAACAAGAAAGTAAATATCATTATCCTCCTTATACCTAACACGAGCCATCAGCATGTAAATCCCATAATCCCAGGCAGAGGCACTTCATAGGGGAAATGTCCTACAAGTAGGCAGAACTGGAGTATAAACAGAGGTCTTAAATAAATTTGAGACTTTCCCTCAGCCCCATACTGTGTTCTAAGATGTGTCCACAGGCAATGGTTTATGGATCTGAGCTTTATATTGCTGCAAAAGTCACTGTTGCTGATTCTGCAGGGGCTGCACTATTCCTCCAGTGAGTCAGCTCAGAGTGAATGCTGTGGTATTTGTGCAGCTGGTAGCACTTTTTCAGAGAAGATGGAAAATAATGCAAATTTTAATAAACCATGCAGGCAAAACCATTAACATGCCTACAGCCTGTTCCACATATTATCAAAGTTTTTAAACTAAATTCCAGCTGATCTGCTCCATGGCATGGCCGCAGAGCCTTTGGACTGGCAGCACCAGGCAATGCACTCCGCACCTCTTGAGCGCCTGCAGCACATGCACAGGATCTGGGGCACAGTGCAAGGGGCTCTGAGTAACAGGCAGCTATATAAATGTGCTTCCCCCCCGCCTCACATAAAGCTCACAACACTCCATCAATCAGAAGATAAACCTTCTTCCACCACTGCTATTTGAGCTTGTTGATACCTGTCCTTCATGCACAGAGCACAAGTCCAAAGGCCTGTGCTCACCATGTCAGAAAGCTCAGACACGAACCTCAAAGAGCCCTCCTCCAGCCAAGTGAGCTGCTGTCAGGCGAGCTTGCTGCCATGGGGACGTTCTCCCTGAGGCCTTGCACTGCTCACACGCTGTGGCACTTCCCAACATACAAGGACCCTTGGCACAGGCCCCGCACAGAGCAGTGCAGGGCTGTATGAACACAGACACTGCTAGCACTCTGCTGCACTCCTCACAGCCCTGCACAGAGGGCTCTGCCAAGGTTACTGCAACCTGTGAAGCCTTAGAGGCTAGCCCAGAGATTTTGGGACCTACAAAACAATAAAATTCCACTTGCCAGGAACAAAGGAAACCCAATGCAGTGCCAGTTGGACATCCTCAGCCTTACACATTCCCCTCTTGGATTTTAAATACAAATATACAAGCTTAGGGCACTCCAGCAGCTCCGCTCCACACAGGAGATGCACATTCAGCAGAAGTGAATACATGCTCTAGTTTTTGTTAAAAGGAAAGGATAATGTGAAGCTCTCTCAGACGCCTTGGGAAGCATGATGCATGTGCCTAAAAAAGTGGTGGGGACTGCAGCAGGCAGTTGACATGCCTGCAGGTGACATGCCCACAGGCTGTCCTTCAAAGGGCCCTCGTGCTGCAGTGGAGATGCACCAGGGCACTCTCGCTGCCACCAGGGCTCCTCAGCCCTGATGCAGAGCTGGGACAACCCCCCCTGTTCCTCACACCAACTCCCAATACCCTGGAGGGCCCAGGCCTCAGAGTCATAACGTGCTCCTGACCATGAGCAGACAACGCCTTTCTGCTCACCCAGGACTTGCAGCCATCTTCTGTAGCCACATGGCAGGAAAAGAAACCTACCTAAGGAACAAAAACATGCGACAGATAATTTACCTCAGGTTTTTCGAAAAAATAAAGCTGGCAGGTGTGAAGCCTTCTGTGGCGTGGTGTCACTGGCAGCCCTCAGGCTTCCCTGTGCCCTACAGACCCCAACAAGGTTTGACACCATCCTGTGGGGCAGCTGCTGCCCAGAGAGGGGTAGCGTGTGAGGTGCAGATATGCCGTGGCCGGGCAGAGAGAGCCCAGCCTGCTGTCTCCCAGCAAGAGGTGCCCTGTGAAGGCAGGCACCATCACACCCAAGGCACCAGGTGAGGTCCCAAAAAACTGAGACACAACTGGCTACCTTACTCTGTCTGGCACTGAGTAGGCTTTGGCAGCCTTTGTGGTACCATGCACTTTACTCAAATTAGAGTCAAACCTGTATAACCGCAGCCAAATCACAGCATGCAGAAGTTCACCACTGCTCACCAACTTCTTTGCCCACATCCTTAGGAAAACTATTTCCTATTCCCCAAACAGTCTAGTCTAGGAAATAAGGTGTTATAATTCTAAGATGGATCTTTCCACTTTTTCAGACAAACAATGGCCTCAGTAGCAGTTGGTTTTCAAGTAGTGAAGACACCAAGGCCTCAGGAGAACTTCACCTCAACCCTGATGTAGTCTGTGACTTTATCCTCTCCATTTTGCGAAAGCCACTGGACACCCAGTGACATGAGAGATCTGAGAGCAGAAACAGATTCAGATATGCATGGAAATGACAACTGCAGCCAAAGAAAATGCAGGAGAGAGTCTTCAATGATGGCTTCACAACAAGTTCTTGAGACTAGGTTTGGGATGAAACTCTGAACACATTCCACTGGACTGGAACACATTCCACTAGGAACAAAGGAAACCTAATGCAGTGGAAAAAGAAAAAAAAAAAAAAACAACTCATTTCCTTCTCTGTGATTACCCAGGGAGTGACATGAATTTTCTTCCTAAATAGTCTGTCTCCAGTTCCTCTTCCTTTTACCAATGTCTACTCAGAAAACATAATGCCTGAATGCCCACTGCACAGTAGATGACAAAGTACTTGGAAAGAAAAGGGCACAGATGTTACTCTTTTATTATTAGATCATGGTGGTTGATCCAAACAGTAAAGAAGTGTCCAAATGAAGCTCTTTCAGCTGCTCCCATAGACTTCATGAACCCAAAGGGTCCCCATCCTTGATTTACTGAGCACTTTCCGAGCCTACTAGAAGGCTCATTTCTTCTTGAAATGACTGGAAGGATTGATGTAAGCTGCCTTGCTGAACTAGGGTATTTTTTTGACAACGCATAAAATTAGAGGGTTATAATTGGCTAACAGATACACTATAAAAAGAAGACAAGAATCTCTAGCAACAGTTCCCATAAAAAAAAAAAAAAAATGGTGGGGATGTCATCTTGCAAAATCACCAAGCCACTCCTTAAAAATGGTTTGTAATGAACATAAACTATTCTCAGACAGCTTCTCCTGGTAACAACGAAGTTCATATCAGTGTCTTTGATGTAATCAAAACTATTTTTCAACACAGAGGTGAATCCACATTAGATCTGACTATTTACAAAAGATTAACAGCCAGCCACCATGGGCTAAAAGTATGTAGTCTATTTGCTTTTCAGATGTAGTCATCTTTTATATCAATCTCATATAAAATCTGTTGGGAGATCTTTAACAAACATGACCAAGTCCTGTCAAATTCCCCTGCCACATCCCATGAACACAGAGCAGTGTAGCTGTTAATAAGGGTATTCATCATGAGACAGCCTATTTTTGGCATTGTATATGACAGTCTCAGTAACTTACAATTGTCCCTTGAATGTGAACTTATCATTTAATTACACTCTGAGAGACTGCTTTCCCATATCACCCTGCAAGTTAGTTAACCACACAGCAATTCTCCAGCTAATCCAAGTGTGATTGGATCAGTCTAAGGTGCGCAACACATCTTTCAATTCCTGGGAACCCCCTACAGAGCAGTCTGTTTATTTCCACCTTTGTTTTTTCTTGAATTTAAATATGCACTGTCAAATGCTTCAAGATTTTTAAACAGGTAAATAAGTTGCCTAAAGAAGGAGGAATTTCAATTCATTGTAAATTACACAAGGTTAACCAAATGGATATACAGGAGTCTCAGAAAATACACCAATAATTTACACATATTTAGTAAATATTTAAGTATACATACACTTTGCAAAGGATATGAAGTGCAAAAGGCTTGTTTTTTTTTTTGTATAGGAAGCATATGATTATGTTACAATATGTAATTTTTGAGATATAGCACCTCCAAGTTCAGTCAGATGTATATTTCTTTGTTCCTATGCTTGTATGCTTTATGCAATATTGACAGATATCTACAGTGCTCTACCTTGCTGCAATTCAGTTCCATGGGAATATGAAGAAGCTGTATCCTGAGGAACATGGTCAAACCAATATGACACCCAAATGTTTAAAACATTAGAATGTCCCCTAAAAGTAGTTGTTATTGTTCTCCTTACCTCTAAAAACATGCACAAAGTGCATCTGTTCCTGCAAAAGGTTTTGCACTCAAAAGCAGGGACAGGAGAGAAAAAAGGGTGTTGCGTCTTGTCTGCCATTCTGTATCTTAACTGCAAAAACTAACTGGTTGCACAAGCCTTAAACTGACACAAGCAGGTGCCTCAATCACCTGTGAGTTTGGTCTGTACCAATAAAAGTCAGTATGTATTGCCTATGCAGTACATATTACATTCCCTTAGAGAGGCATTAAAATGCCAGCTACATTTAAACAAGTGAATGTCTGGCCCCTAATAAAACCCACATAATTTAATACTAATGAGTCTACCAATTATGACCCAGTCTCTGAACTTCCTTTCTGGGAAAAATCATTGGGAAGATAGTTCAATGCCAGCTCTAGCTATTACATTGCAGCTCCAACACAGAGAGCCCCAGCTACACTGCTGGTCATTGCATTAACTGATGTAAGGGGCAGAGGGGAAGGGGTGAGGTGTAACTACCTATCGGTGACAATGAACAGAATCCAAGCAAACTTGCTGATCCTCAAAGCAGTCAACTGCTTTCACATCTTAATCAGAATATATTGTTGACTTTAATGGTAGTAGAAAACAACAACAAGAAAGAGACTGCTTTTAAGTGATAACTACTGCTAAATAAAGTATAGAGCAGTTGCTGTGGCTCTGTGAGGATTCCCATTTAAGAAGTGCCACAAACCCCATATTCACCACTTTCTTTTCAGTGTTTCTCTCAGTTTATAATTTTTATATATATATATATCCTCCTAGAGATATACATGATTGTGTCATTTACAGACTTTAAGACGGAGGGCTTTCAGTCACCTAGTTGCTTTTTGTTAAGCCTGGTTCCAAGCTTATTGTTTTCTCTGTTGGTAAAATTCACACGGTAAAATTCAAGATTAGGTGGAAATAAGCTTTCTACAGCCAAGCAAGAAACTAGCACTCAGTAGGAACAAGAAGAACACAGCTAAGTGTTCAAGTCAGCTCGGTGCGGCACCTCCTATACTGATTTTCCTTCTACTGTCTGCCTCAAGGTTGCTAGCTTAGGTCTCTCATGTTCACCCATCTGCTAGCAGATTGTGTCTATTCGTTGTCTATCCAGAGCTGACTTCAGTGCTTAGCATATGTGTAATTAACAGGCTCAGCTACAATAAAAGCTCCACTTTCAGCTGACTGTTGAACCACACAGAAACTTGTGCTGGTGGAGAACAGGCCCACCTGCCTTCTACGCTCGGACCTGCTGCAGCCCCACGTGGCACTCAGCTGACGTACGACTGGATGCCATACCTTCACCTGTCCCCAGCCACCACCTCCCCACTCTGCTGCTGGTACAGGCACCTCCTGGGAGCCCCGCAGGGCCTTCTGGCAGGAGCTCTGGGTACTGCTGGTGTACCTTTAATTCATGGTGTACCTTTAATTTCTGTGACATGCTGAAATAATACAGTGAGGAGTTCTTTAGAAATGCTATAAATAGCTTAAATAAATAGATATTCTCTGTGGTGGGTCCTCAGCTCCGGAACTGACTCTTGCCAGAAATCCATCAGAGCCTGAATCTGGCAAGCTCTCGTAGGAGACGCTAGACACATCTTTTTGCATTCCAGCTCACTAAATGCAGTGCCTTACTAGTTCTGTGAAAAAAAAAAAAAAGAAAAAAAAGCTTAGAACACAAGGGGTCACTCCCTGTGCCAGCTCAAAAGTTGCCTGCAAATAGTTCACCCTGTACTAGCTGCTGGAAAGGACACAGATACTACAGTGCTAGTGCCTTAGAAATTAGCTTTAATTATTGTACCTTTTTTCCTACAATAAACACTTTACGATCCTTTGAGACAAAAGGCTCACTGCGAATGTATGAAACGATCTTTACTGACTGTGTCTTTAAAAAGATTGCTCTGGAAAGGTATGCATTTGATAGTCAAACAAAACAACCATCTCAAAATCACTTCAGGGCATTGGAGAAGTGGCTTCTATTCCCGGCCTCTGAAGTCAAATAACTGTCACAACTTTGTCTAAACTAACCAAAGCCAAGGGTTTCAAGGTATTTAATTACATAATAACTAAATTATAGAAACAGAGAGAATAAGTGGAAATGCCTTGTATTCAGAGTCAGACATTTTGTCTCAAAGACTGGCATCCTTAGCTCTCTCAGCAGGAATCAAGATGAAGATGAAATTAGTGATGTTACTTTACTACTTTTTATAGCAGTCGCCATAAAGTCCACAAACACCATCCCATTAATGTGCTGCCACTCAGTGACATCACCTATTCTGTCCTTTAAGAAAATCATTTTGTATGCATTTTTGAACATCAAAGGCACAGATATTCACTGTTTTAAAGTTTTTACAGTGTGAGTACTTTAGATGTCTCCTGCCAAGACACTCACATTGATAGCTGAACATGGCTATGTATATGATACTTCCTGCATGAAGGATATATTAATTACTTGTATTTTGGTAACAGCATTTGTTTTTCAAAAAAAGGCAGAGCTCTACCTTCTTGGTTGTTACAATACTCTCACCTTTTGTCTTTCTAACCATGCTGCAAGTCTGTCAAGAAAAGCTCCAAAATAAATTTAACAGTGTAATTATTACAAATAAGTCACCCTGGCATTTGTGTAGGAAGACACCCCCTCCCTGCATGCTTCTACCATGGTGGCAAACTTATTTCAAAAATTCTGATGAAACGCTTTGTAAATTTTGTTATTCTGTGATGATAATAAATCATTATAGCCTTAAACACTTCTCTAGCTTGGAGCCTCAGTCACAAATTATCTTGTCATTCTGACCAAAACATTCTCCAAAAAAGCTTGACAAGTGCTAAAACCCAGAACATGAAACCATGTGTTGTTGTGAAAGCAAGATTCAGAAATGTCAATTAATTAGATTAAGAGGCTACTTTTAGCTTTACTTGTGTTGCCAAATAACCCTTAAAATATGCATAGCAGTGGAAGTCTACCTCAGCAATACAGTACTTCTGTGCAAAATAAAGACAATGGATCTGGCTAATAGAGGGAATTATTGTATTTGTCATTCAGACAAGGAGAATGATCTAGAAGAAAATGTCTTGCTTCCCTTTCCACTGTATGGATTCACAACCAAGATAAATTCTGCCATTTACGAGTTTAGGCACAATTTTTTTTTTCCTGAAATCTGATTCAGATTAGAAAATAAAAGTCGAATTACTATTATACATCTCCATAAGTAAAATGGATTTCTAATGTCACTGTGTAGCTGTCTTTTCCCCCCCATAAACTATCATCCTTTATTTGCATTTTGAAGTTCACTTTAGAAAAAAATGTGGTGCAATTAAATACATTTTTATTCAACTTTTTCTCATAGCTACCCCTAAAATTTTTATCTTTAAATAATCCATATCCTCAATTTTATTTACACTATAAACTGTTCCTATATTTTAATGGTATGTTTGCTTTAAAAGGGGTTGTTGGCTTTAATAGCTTAGTTATTATCTTTGTAAACTAACATTCCGCATTCCTCCTAACTAAATCCTAGCAAATCGTCTGTGCTTGCATTTGGAACATACATTCCACCACTGGAAATAAAATTTAAGCCAAATAAATGTTCTGTTCAAATTAATATACATAAAATGAATAGCTGAACATAGATCAATTCTGATGGATTTGACAGTAGGTTTGTTAGTGGCAGGAGGGTCATGGTATGTAATACACCCAAGAGAATGAAACTAAATAAATTTAATTTCCTGTAACACCTATTATTTTCTGCTACAACTTGTAATAATAGAGCACAGCATCCCTTAAAAAAATAAAAATATTAACTGCTTGGGTTTTTAGCAAACACCTGTAAGAATTTATGGAGACACATCACTAGCAGTATGGATCAGTATGAAGGTACACGTTAGCATACACATTGGAGGATAAGCCGGTACATGAAATAGGAAGGGCCCCAGTGGTGCCAGACCCAAGGCTGAAGGAGGTCTGTGAGCCTCAGGTTCTGCCCCAGGACAAGTCCAGGTAAACTGCAGAAGAGCCCTCACTGACGCTTCAGAAGAATAACTTGGAGGAAGTTATCATCTGATTTCCATTTTTCATCGAAATACATCAAATAAATCTTTCCTCATCTTTGTCCTTCCAGTCTGTCCTTTCAAAGGACTTTATCTCTGGCAAAGGCATTATCTCTCAGGTACGATGGTTGTGGGCACAGCACAGCACTCAAAGGTACAGTACTTAGACTCACATATGATATACAGTGGCGTCAGTCCTTGAGCAACAACCAGTATTTGAATGATACTTAGTACCTCAAGTAATGAATTTTGGCCTTTAACTGCAATTCTAATTCCTTCAACTTAAAAAAAATGAATCCATCTTTCAACAGATTCGTTTTCCCCTGGTAGCTGGTCCACTGACAGCCCCACTACAAGCAATAGTTCCTAGCACCAAAAGCTCCAGGGCTTGGGCTTACTCTGCTAACTGAATCTTCCTCCTTTCCATCCCTCGGCCTTTCCTTTCCTCGCAAGGCACCTACATGGTGGCTTGGTGGCTACAGGTGACTGCATGTTGAGTACATCTTTGCATTCAGTCTCTGTACCTCGGGAAGTGGGAATCCTCTGCAGACCCTTTACTGAAGGGAGGAGGACACAAGGAATACAGAGAGAATATTTAAGGATTTTAAAAATAAAACAAAACAAAAAAATTAATAACAAAAAAAACAAACCACACACAGAAAAACATGAAAGACCTAAATGGTCCTTCTAAATTTTATACACAAACTATTCTTAAGTTCTCTGGCCAAGGCTTGTTAAATGTAGAACATCCTAAATGCACTAAAAATTTGTATGAGAAGCAGATGGAGGTGTTTCTTTACGGAACAAGCCTTAAGACAAGCGTAACAACCAGAATTTATCATCTACTATGAACCAAAGCAAAAATGCACAGCACTGGAGGCACCTGTGTGTCTCTGTCCCATGGGCCCATTCCCTGCAGACATTCTGGATACCCCAGCACCTCTCAGATGGCCCCATTTTGGCACTTGCATCCTGCTCTCAATGTCTGTGCTTGGAAACTGAGCCTTGGCTGAAAGCAGAGCAGTGAGGACTAAATTAAAGTAAAATTTGTTAGCAGGGCCCAAATGTTAACACGCTTTATTTATCTCAAACTTATTAACATTCCTATGAGTCTCTGAAACACTTTATTACAGATACACGGGATTGTGCTGCTATAATAGGCTTCCCTGAGGAGTAACTAGAACTCCAGCTGTACTGCAGGATCCACTGCACTACATATTATAGGGTTAAATGGTGCTGTCTGTTATCTGCACAACATGCGTATTACAAGTGTAAATGAGGGAGCTTGTCAGAGAAACCTGAAGTCAACGCTGAGGGGGCTCCTGCTGTCAGTGAGAAGAAGCAGCGAATGGTCCCTGCCTCCACTTGCAAGTGACCTGGCCTTGTGGCTGATGTGGAGACATGGAAGCCCATGTGGCAGGAGCTGTGCCCAAAGCCAGCACTGCCACACCTGGGCGCAGAACACGGGCGTAGTGCAGTGGCAAAGCACAAGGCCAGCCACTGCCTGTGAAGAGGGTTAGCAAGGGCAACAGTGATGCTGAGCCACACACATCCCTCCCTCTGTCACATGAGGGAAAGTCAGCATTGCTTCCTGCACAAGTGTGAAAACTGCATCAAAATGGCTAAAATGCAAACAATACCTGGCAGGAAGGTGAGCACAGCTTCATAGAGAAGATGTGTTCTCTGTACAATAGCTATGCATACCTGAGATGCTCAGAATGTTGCATCAGCCCTCCAAGTGCAAGTTGTGGTCACTGCAGCACCAGCAGGCCAAGGACACCCAGTTCACAAGGTGCTGAGATGGCAGCCACCCCCCCCCACCTGCTTTGCGGCCAGAGCCATGCTGCCCTTGATGACCCAGCCCCTGAGGTGTCCTTCGCTGCACACTGAACTGATCAACATTTTCCCGTGTTTGGTAGGCATACAGAACCTTTGATAAGTGCCTATTTTATAGCACTTTTTTTTTTGTTGTTTTTGTTTTAAAACATAGCTAAAGGCTGTTATCATGTCCCTACTCAGCCTTCTTATTTCTAGACTAAACAAATTCAATTCTTTTACCTTTTCCTCATAGGTCATGTTTGAAAAACCCCTAATCATTCTTGTTGATATCCTCTGGATTCCCTCCAATTTGCCTCCATCTTTGTTAATGTCACCAACTTCAGCCAAAGTTTTGCAGCTTGGAGAATTGTTGCTTGCTGCAGAAGTCACCTGACACCCTGACCTTTAGCTCAGCAATGAGAAATAGCGCACAAGCTTCCTTAAAGGAAATGGTATTACATAGATACTGTCATGTACACTCAGTGTCATGCCACCTGCTTGCCACATCAAGGGACTGGTTTGCCTGAACAGCAACAAAGCAATAAACAACCCAAAAAGCTTTTTTTTTTTTTTTTTTTTTTTTTTTTTCCTGTGAGCTGTTGTATAGGCAGCCTCTCTGTATGGCTTCAAAATACAAGAAAGCACAGCTGAGCTGATTTAAAATTCCATTGAAAACTCATTTTTCCTCTTCACAGCTCAAAAAAAGCAAAGCAATTTCAAGAAAACAGAACAACCCAACAGAAAACTGTGAAAAAGCCACATGCTCACTGTTAAATTGTTGCTAGCCAAAGTTACACAGGAGCGAGTAAAAAGAATGGCTGTTTTTAAAAAAATTTTTAGAAAAAAAAACTATCAGACTTACCTTGGGTTGATCATTATGGATGTAAGACTCAGTAGCTTCTCACAGATAGCAGCACACAAGACTTGCTTTCTTCACCAAGACCATAAGCCCAGCAAGCAGCATTTCCTCGGATGGCAGCCAGTGGGGAGCCCAGAGGCTGTGACACCACCCGCCTTCGGCACAGGAGCTGGTGCTGCTTGCCCAGCCTGTTCCCGGTTAACACCTCTGCTCTGCCAGCTGAGCAGTATCAAGTTCTGAGGACCTGCAGGTGAGGTGAAGGCAGAGGGGTTTGTGGGGCCCTGCTCCAGCTGCACAGGGGATTCTGGCTGCCTGGCTTTGGAAGGAAAACATGCTGGGAGCTGCGGAGTGGCTCAGGACACCTGAAGGGCTTCTGGGCAAGGCGTGGATAGAGGAAGAGCTCTGGCTTAGGGGGGTGGCACAGACGCTCCACCTGCTCTCCAAAGCATTCCTTTCCTAGGTACTTGGTGCCTGACCAACTTCACAAATCCCCTTTGGTCACCAGATGCTTGGTGATCTCCATCTTTGTGGGGCAACCCAGGTGCCCAGCTTCCTTCCTGGGACCAGCCCTGCAGAGTGGAGGGGACATGGGGCAGGAACCTTCATGGTCTGGTGTTGGGTGTCTCTGAGGGGTTGTGGACTTACCATCCCTCTCTCCTAGAAGAGAGGCCTCAACACATTTGAAGTGAAGCCCAGCAAATGGCCTGCACTAAGGATTTTGGGGGAGGAAAATGCTTTTGCAGAACACACTGCTTACCAAGGGAAGAGTGCAGAGTGTGGGCTGTGTCTGGCAGAGGAGGGGTTAAAGCAGCTTTTGGAGTGCAGGAACAAGGGAAGAGGGAGTATTACATGTGTCAGAGTGTTTCTGTGGGATCGGGACTGTTTACAATATAATGTGCCTGCACCTGTGGATTGGTGTGGTTTTGCCTGCTGTTCAGTGCTTCCTGAGAAGCTGCTAATACACCATAGCTGATGAGACTGCTGTTTTGATCTCTCCCTCTGTGGAATCTCTTCTAGTGCCTTAAATAAAAGCCCTGTTAAAGAAGTACAAGTAGGTGCTTTGTGCTTCTTCAATACCTAATTTATATTTTTAACATTAAATACTCAAACACATGCCCTGAATTTGATTGTGATTTTTATTATTATTATTTTTAATGTATTGTTTCTTGCTACAGACTCGCATACACATTGCATCACAGATTTCTCTTCATCTTTTGCCTTTTGGGTGTTCTTACCCTCTGCCCAAATCTTACCTTGGAATGTAAGAGGCTTAATGAAGAAATGAAGACCTGTCATTCAAATTATTGATGGTAAATTGTCTGGGGGCAATGGTTGCATTAAAATACTTACCACGTTTAAAAAATAGTAATTAAAAAAGCACATGGCATTTACGAAATCTGGACCAATGAAGAAGGACATTGTTGTGTTCCCTCCCAAAACAGGAGTCAGTATCTCCTGAAGGTTCTGCATGGGTTTGCATTGGAGGAAGCTGGAGAACCTCACACACGTTGAAGCATGGGGGCGTGAGATCAGCAAAGTCAGAGCTGCCCCTAGGAGCGTTCCTCTGCATGGACAGTGCCACAGTCACTAAGCAGAGCACATGGATCTCGCTGACTTTGGCAGAATTATAGAGGGTCTGTTTGCATGAACCATTGCCGAACAATTTGTCTGACGTACTAATCATCTCTTAGACAGGAGTACCCAGACTGAAGATTTTTCTTATAATCCAATTTCCTTCCCGCAATCCTTTCTTTGGGTTGCTGTTGGGTTTTTCTAGAAAATTTGAAAATTGCTTTATTTTTTTCTTGTGTGTGTGTATGGGACACTGGTGCCCATTTTGAAGCACTGTAAAGCACCTGGCACCTTGCAACAGTGCTCCGCAGTTCAGAGCTGACAGGGAAGTGCCAATTTGTGCTTCCCCTGTAACAGCAGCACTGGTTTGGAGACTGATTTGTCTTCCTGGTGGCAAATGGATGTTAAGACCACATTTTTATCTTCCAAATCCACATATAAAAGGAAAAAAGCTATAATTTCATCAGCAGTTGGAAAACTTGCCATTTCTAGGGTAGATGTAGCTTTCAACCACACCTTGCAGTCCCCTGGCAGGCCCTGCCTAAGCTGCAGGTGCGGCCATTGGCGGGCCTAGGGCTAGGGCCAGCATCCTCCCGATGGGGCCGCCCTGATGGTTAAGCCATTTCGTGCCTCCCAGCTGCTAGCGTACGCAAGTAATGTTTCCAAAGCGGAGTTTCAACTCCAGTAATTTTGAGAGAGATTTAATGGGGGTGAGCCCGTTCCTCTGGGCCCTCTCCACATCACCCTGTGATGAATCCATGTTTTATCACAAGCCAGAGTGCACGCAGAAAATTTTCACCCGTTCAGAGGTACAAACAGCAGAAATCTTAGCCTGAAACAATCGCACTGAACTAAAGCAGTGCTCTTCTTTCCTAGATCTACTTTTAAGATCCCTGTCAAAACAGCCCTTCAAACACGTTTGATTGGGTTGGGGCTCATCACACTGTCACCAACTCACTTTTCATTAGGCTGTTGCTCTCTGTTAGCCTAGCCAAGCAGAAGAACTCAAACACATGCACAAATTAAATCGACATCCAAACTCCACCAATATACAAAGCAATTTAAATGATATTCATTAGAGCGATGACAAGTCCTGATGAGGCTTTCAGGAGCGGAGTCCTTCAGCTTCTGCCGACTCGGTTTCATGGTCACTGAGGCGGAACTGCAGTGACTGTACCTCCAGTTTAGAAAAAAAGAGCCGAGAACACGGCTGCGCTTCCCGACACACCTCCCTCATTCTGCCTCTGCACAGGTTTGCAGCTGAGCAGACTTCAGGCATGCCTCATCCTTCCTTGCAGGCTTTCCAGCATACACACGCTTTAACAAATCCTCTTCCTTTCCTCGCCACCTACAAATGCGCCAATTAAAAAGAATTCCATTTTCAAGTAATTTCATTTCACTTGGCTAGAAAGGTCACTAACTCACAATTATGACGGCTATAAACATGTCCCCAGTTTCCTACCCTGCAAGAATGAGTGAGGTATGTTGAAGATTAATAAAGAAGTATTTTTCATTGTTAATTTATACTAAAGTTTAAAAGTTACCTTCTCTGCATTTCTATTTTTTATATTAAAAAAAAAAAAAAAAAAAAAGNAAAAAGATGGATACTGTCGTCTCCACAGGGAGTGGAATGGGGCTGACAGGTCTAATGCAGGCTTTTCTACAGTGCCAAATCATTTGAAATTCATTTCCCTTGAGACCACAGGCCTTAATTCAGGCATCAAGAGGTAAGAAATCAGGAAATTAGCTCATAAAAGCCCAGCACACTGCCCAGCTACGCAGAGCCCCCAGATATCTGAACGCCTCCATGGCTGGGAGATGGGCACGACTGCCAAGGCTCTTGTTCACTTCTTGCTTGCTCTGTGACTGCCCTCCCTATTTCTTCTAGCAGACCAACAACTTCAAAACCATGATGCAGAGAAATGTCTTGTTACATTATTACCCAGAAATTTAATCTCGTGGCATAGCTGGCTTGGGTTGTAATTTTTAATTTTACTTTTTAAACACTCCTACAATGAAAGATAGGCACCTTGGTATAGAGTGTGATTTGCAGTTGCATGTTTTCACTTCAATAAAGGTTATATATATGAATTTGGTGAGTGGTCTGGACATATCCATCCATTCCAAGTGTGTATCTGATTTTAATTCTCTTAAAAGATGATTTAACCAGAAGTACATTTCAAGCTATAAATATGTTGAAGTGAACCAGGCAACAGCTGCTGAGGAAGTTAATGTGTCCCACCTAAACATAATTTACTGCTGAAAAGCAAACAAACAAACAACTACTCTGACATGTAAGCAGGATACGAAGTTTAAAGGGCTACAGTTTTACATGTAAAAAAAAATGAATCTCTGTACCACCACTACCGTGTTAGGGTACAATAATGAATACAGCACTAAGTTTCATAAAGCTAAGCATTAGTAAAACTTAGTCTTCTTTTTCATGCTGAACATTTAGTTAAAATTATTGCCCCAAACCAAGGCCTGAAAACAGATTGTAACCTCACCAATTACTCCAGCATTTTCAGACATGCATAATGATGCGTCAATACATAATTCCGCACCCTTCTGTAAATGACCCTCATTCTTTCTTCTTTCACTGGTAAAAAAAATTGACTTCTTATGCAAATATTCTTCAGTGAGGGCTGCAGTATCACCGTCATGAACATATACAAGCTTTTCGTTATTACAGGATAATTGCTGAAAACTCAACAAAATTCACTGCTACCACACCCTGAACACCAGAACCGCTTTCATATTCAGAGACGGCAGCCAGCAATTAATTCTCGTTCTCTTTTACCTTCTCCGGGTCAATCCAGTGCTGGAAGGCACATCTTGGTGCCAAATCTCAAAACAGAATTTACTGGGCCCTTCTAGCTTGAGCTTCTATGTATTTATTAGTAATACCCAAGGGAGTTACACGTGTGTTTCCACTGTAACTGTCCAGCCAGGTATACATGGTTGGTTCATCCTTTGCTAAGAGGACAACTCAGTGACTTTTTAAAATAAGTTTTGTAACTTCTGAACTCTCTCCTTTGTCTCCTTTGCATGACAAATTCTTGCTTTACGACCAGTTCCTGTACTCAGCTCCATTGAGCGCCATGGGTAACTGAGAACCTTGCAAAGCTCCAACATACCCTTAATAATGAAAAGTTACCTAACAAAGTAGTCAAAAGTAATTGCAATAATTTGATATTTTTCTAAGAAATATATAAGGCTCTCGGGGGGTATATTTTAAAATACAAAATTTATTAAATTTAGCTTTATTACCAGTTGTCTCTGTTGTCTCTTGCACCACAGTTACTGTTTTCTGTTGCAGCTGAAATAAGAACTCACAAAATTAAAGGTTCTTCTCTTCTACGCATGCCAGCATTTTTTTAAAATCTCAAAGTAATGACAAAATTTTTGCTGTCATAAAATGCAGTCATATTTGTGTCTAGCTTTATAGACCAAGATATACAGACATATCAAAATGATAATTCCCATACTGATAACACTAATCTGGCTTTGGTTTAGATATGAAATCACACATAGTCTTTAGCATGAAAGCAACTGCAAACTTAAAACAATATACTTTCAATTTTAATACCAAAATAAAATATAACCAAGGTTCTAGAAATATTTAGGTTTCAGAATGTTCCTTACACTAGCTTAAAAGTCATATTTCAGTTAATTATAGATTTCTTGCTCTCTAAAACTTAGAGATACATTTACTGGCTTTTTTTTTTTTATTTTACTTTTATATATATATGTTTTTTTTTTTGCTAAATGTTGACTTCAGTGAACAGCTAAGATCTGGCATATTGATTTCTTGTTGTGAAGTGAGCTGTTCAAGCTCCATTTAAGATTTTCATCTTGCATGTAGCCCTGAGCACATCATAGCACCATAAATTAGTTAAATTGCACATTTATCACAAATGTTATTTTAAGATACTGCGTAAATGTGATGGCTGGAAGATATACAGTATGCTGCAACAAGCCACTACTTGGGTGGGGTTAGACCAGGGTCACCTTTATACACCTGTGATTTAAAGCTCTTCCCACCCATCACAATTTCATTTTTAAACTTCTTGAAGCATTTTGTTTTCTCTCACAACTGCTCTGCATCTTTCTAAATAAAATAACAAATGCAAAGCAAAAGTTGGAACTCAGACGCATATTTTAAGATCCTGCATTTATACCTTCACATCTAATAGGAAAAAATTATCTTAACATAGCTAGGTTTGATTTGGTTAGAACTAACAGTTACCATGCCAATATACGTATCAGTGTATGGATGAAAAGGACATTATTCTAGTTCATTGATTCTCTACATTCTTTATAATGTGAAATCACATTGGTATGCCAGTCCTGGAGGTTCTGAAATGCAAGCTGAACTTTATTTTAATAAATCTGGGATATGCAGATCCTGACTAGCCATTCATTTGCAAAGTTTCAAGCGTATTTTAAAAGTGTATTTAAAAAGTCACTTCTGGTGCACACCAACAGATACGGCTGCTCCCCGTATCTTCCTCAGGGACATCTCCTCCCTGCACATTCAGACCCAGGGAGTCAGGCCCTGGGAGGGACTTCTATCAGACTGGATGGATGCAGCTGCATCAGTGGTATTTGCTGTTCGCAAACATCAACTCCTTGTCTATTTTTTTAAGTAGAAGGAACACCGCAAAAGACTGTAGTCTCCTGCTTTTACTCCCTCCCAAGCCTCAGATAACTGTATTTCATACAGAGCTTTTAGCATTACTATTATAAGTCAACAGTGCATCTTAAAAATAAATTGATTGACAATATATGCAATAATCTGCCAGACTCCTTATGTGCGAATTTCTGGTTTGCAACCAACCACTATATTTAAGCTGTTCTAATTTTCAAAGGAGGAATTCTCTGCCGTAGATGGAAAAAGTCTGCCTGCATTTAGATTGAGACCATGGATTCACAAGAAGCGCAGAGGGCCGGCAGGGAGGCCTCATGGAGTGCTAAGACTGGCTGGGCTGCATCTCCTTGGTTAGCGAGGGGCACTGCCAGGACGGGGCCAGTAAGCAGCAAAACTGCACACTGCCATTTTATTGCTGGAATTTGAGCTGAGGCCATAAACACTGACACACAAATGCCCTTAAAATCAGATACAACTGTGAGCCAAAAGAGGAGGCAAAAATGCAGAGCCCTAATCATTAATCCCATTCACTGGGTCTGCTTGCAGTACTTGCTGCAAAATGAACAGAACGCTCAGTTACACTGGGCAAGACGTGGCACTGGCTTTCACAATCAGAGCGAGAGGAAAAAGGAAAGAAAAAGCACAAAACACAGTTAATTAGTCACTTATTGGAAGACAGCAGATTTTTTTAAAAAGAAAAACTGTACATTTGACTTTCAGATGGTAGCTATCATTTGAAACATGATTCTTAAGTGCCATAATGGTGGGTTTGGTTCCCCTGTAACCACTTCTGGCCTCCAAGTTCACCTGCCTGGCAAAAGCCATTATTTACATGCATAGTAATACAGGTAATTTGGAGATGTAAATTGTTTTCAATGGCTTTGATGGGGTGACCTGTCAACACCAGTAGCAGCCTGTCATTACCATATAAATGCTCCTGCTTGTTTGCCTTTGTTTATCCACCTTCCTTCCCCCCTGCTCCCCGCTTTCCACCAGCACAGAGGGCCAGCAGAGGCTTCGCCTCCCACTCACAAAGTTTCGGTCCCCAGCCGCAGGTGCTTGTCCCCACCGGAGGCTGGGAGGGCTGCAGCCTTGCTGCTGGGTGCGCGGGCAGGGTGTGCAGTACCAGCACCCCACCGGGGCTGCGGGTGCAGCGCAGCAAAGCACCTATTTGCTTTGCTGCACGCTGCTTCTGAAGCCTGTCTTCACAGCCAGCCTTACCTGATGTTTGAAAAGGAGTTATAATGCTCATTTATCTGTTCTGGGGGAAAAAAATTGTTAATGCAGCCTTTGAATAAGTGCTACCCTGCTCTTTAAATGCTAAAGTTCACTAAAACTCCAGTGATTTATGTGCAGCTTTTGACTGCCAGCACCTGGCAGATGAAGAAACCTACTCAAGCTTCAGTCATAAACAGATAGCATACAATTTAATTTTAATGTGCTCGTTAGTCGTAGCACATTTCAGACATAATTGTGAACGCAACACAAAATTATAGCAAAAAGACAATTTTAATGCTGCTGTAGAAAAAAAGGTTATATGAAGAGTCATATAATGGTGCTTCATTGTCAACAACAAAACAGGGCACAGAGTGCATTACAGTGTCTGTGCTGTTTACATGCCAATATTTTATACATAGATTCTCATATGGTGTCAGCTGTCAGTTACTTCTGCAAATTAACTGCCAAAAATGGAGACGAACAGAATCACTTAGTGTGCTGGTAACCACGGGTTACCTTTCATATGCCTAAAGATAAAGCTGCAGTATGGAATCTTGGGAGAATAATTAGGCAGAACAAAACAGAAAGTTACCAATCGAAATAAAAAGGCATTCTACAATAGGAAATAACAACCAAGAGCGCTTATAAATAAGTAAAAGAGGTTATATCACAGAATGCCTCATAACTTTTAAGCAAAGTATTACAGTACAAACATTTTAAAGGCTTTATCAATGTTTAGGAAATACAGTACAAGTTTTTCAAATAGATTTAACCCTTTGAGCACTGAGTTTATTTTGAATTTTCTCTTTTTATTTTTTACTAATAAATACCTTTAAAAGTCATGTTGTGCAAAACAGTTATAATGCATGCCAGGAATGCAGTCCATGGCTTCTGTTTCTTCAGACGGTTTAAAAAAAAGAACAAAAAACCAAACAAATGATAGCAACACTAATAAATATGCATAATTTAAACATGAACCTCTATTAATATAGATGTACTGTATAGCAAAACAAAACAAAACATACTTTGCTTTAAGAATAATGTTTCTGAATACTTTATAAATGCTATCTGTGGTATCTTCCATCATATAATTTACAATGTTTGGATGTTAAAAGAAAAAACGTTAGATCTAAAAAATGAAATATACACTATATATAGGTACAATTCATACCTGGGGCTTATCAGGTACAAAAAACACTGTTGCTAAAAATGCTGAAGAAAAAGAAAATGGCATTAACCACAATCACATTTTCCATAAGAGATTTTGAAATCTATACAATATATACATCTATGTTTCAATGTGAAAATTATATTTTTAAATTTCAAGGTGTGAGACACCTCTGCATAAATGGAGGTTCATATTAGTAATCAGAACTAAGCTGGTAAGGGTTTAAAAAAAACCATACCCATACATTTTTACCAAATTAATGCAAAAGTGCTTCAAAGTACTCAGAGGGCTAAAGATTACAGGGTGAGAAATACCAGCACACTTAGGTCACATGAAAAAAGTGCACCAGAATCAGTTATAAATGCTTAATTAAACTGTCTGTTAATGCATGCAGCTTGATGCATCAGAGGGATGCACAGCAACTAAATCCAATTTACACAAAGTTCCAAACACTTACCACTGCATTTTAACCTTCATATTTTACCAGTAACAACAGCTGATTATGCACCTCTATTTAAACACTGTACAGTTATACAAAACAGTTCAGCCCAGAGAGACTCTGGAGTTAAAATAAGAACATGTGCCAAGAACTAAACAGTAGCTTTAAGGCGTCTTTAACAGTTTTCCTCAAAGCAAATTACAGTTATTTTAATCAAAAGCAAATGCTACTGCTTCTCTAACTCCGAAACATACAGAAGATGATCCTCTGGTGACTTCCCATGTGTTTTACTAAGATGAAGTTTAACAGCATGCTTGCTTGCAAAAGTCCTGTTACAAAGTTTGCACTGGTAAGAAGTTCCCATATCTTCCTCTGGAGAGGATGTCACCAGCTTTTCAGATGGTGACTTTGCTTGTGCTATCTGATTGTTAATCTGTTCACTGGACAGTTTGGACAAGTCTCTTAACCTGAAACCCAGATGCGATTCAAGATGACTGATGTAAGTTGAAGGAGTTCTGATCTGTGAAGCGCAGTCATTACAAAAGAACACTGGATGCCCAGTGTCCAAATTTTTAAGGAACTTAGTTCCCCCCGTCCTTCGGAGCTGGTATTTCACATTGGCTAGCCAGTGGCTAATTGTGGTCATTGAAAGTCCCGTAAACCTGGAAATGTGCATTCTTTCTTGTGGGCTCAAGTCTGACATGATGTATTTACCCTCTGAAGTCTGCCGTAAACTAGCTGCAAACTGGGCCTGCAAGATGAGCAAGTGCTGAGGGTTCCAGTTAGACTGACGTCCCTTCCTTTTCTGAGCTGGTGTACTCTCTTCGGGTTCCTCTATTGTGGTACCATCAATGTCAGATTTCTCAGATATGCTGGAAGGTGTGGAAGATTTTGATGTGTGACTTTCTGTCAGGTTCTTCAGCATATCAGATATATCTGACAAGGCATTCTCGCGTAGCGGCGAGTTTGACATGAATGACACGACTGCAGATGTCTTTGCTGTTGTCACTGTAGATGAAGAAGATGCAGAAGATGTCGATGTGGATGACAAAAGCGCTGAACCCAAAGAGCAGCTTTTGTCACTCTTGCCTTTCGTCAAATCTATGGGTTGGTCATTGTTGACATGATAAAAATAACGGTCTAAGTGGTCTGTTTTTTTGGACTGGAGAGGTGGGGTGGCCACTGCAGCCTTTTCCGCTAAACTGTTGCTCATTTTAAAAAGCATGCTCATTGGATCCAAAGCGGGCAAAGATGGCTTTGCTGCCTTCCCAAGGTGAATATTCATGACAGACTGCAGTGCACTTAATGGATTTACAAATGGCTGTTCCGGAGGATGGTCCGTAATGATAGCTGTGCTGCTACTTAAAGAACCTACAATTGACTTAGCAGGCTCTTTCCCATTTTCCACAGGTTCTACAGTTGGACTGTCCTTGCAACTGTCTCTTTGAGGGACTGGGCTGTTCTGCTGGCTTTTAAAGCCACCATCATTGGAGGCATCCATTTTAAGGGGTTCACTAACTTCACTACTGCATGGTGAAGGTGTTGCTCGCTTCATTGGAGAAAGCTTTCCTTCAGGCTCTTTCATTTTTTCCTCCACTTTAGCCACCTTCTCAGTGACTTTCTTCACCAATTCTTCCATGGCATGAAAATTTGTTTTTGGCACAGGTGAGGTCTGGCTGCTTGGTGGCGACACCAAGGGCTGGTTTTTAGATGGTGATACTAGTTCACTGTTTCCAAACATAGGTTTTAATGGTGTACTCTTCCCAGATGAACCCAATGACAGCTTCATCATATTAGGCAGCTGATAAGCAGCATGAATGCTGGGGTAGCCACCCCAGCTTGGGGTGCCATTCTGGGCTTTATTTATAGCTGATGTAACTGTGTTTTCTAAAGATTTCAATATATCCAGTCCCCCTTTGGGGCTTTCTTCTAGGTCGTTTTCAGTCAAGTAATGGTATTTTGAAGAGATATCATACTTCTCCTCATCTTCACTTGACTTTTCTTTGTCTTTCATTTTGTCATCAGCACTGCTTCTTTCTTTATCAACTTCTTTTTTTATTTCAATGTTTAATTTAGGGGAAACACTCGAAGGCGTATTAGAAGGAGATGTAAAAGTGGTGGCAGCTAGCGGCACAGACTGGACTTTCTCGTCTACTAAGGATGCTACTGTAGGTGTTGCTGGGGCTTCTATAATTGGCTTCCCTTTTTTCATGGCAGAGTTAGTGACTTTAATAAAATGTCCCGTCACCATCATGTGGGCAGTGAGTTCCTGCAGGGTGTCATGCGAACTTCCGCATTCCATGCACTTCAGAATTTGAGATTTCCTCGCTTCAAAGTGCCAGGCATAGCTGGCACCATTCTGGTGACCATAGCGATTATTTGGTGTAATGTAAGGATTGGAATTCTTCTGAAGTGCATCGTTGGTGTCTGAGATTGTTGCTTTTGGTGTCCCACCTGTGGAATCTGGAGAACTTGGAAGTTCAAGCTCTAGTGATGCTTTCTTTCTAGTAGCTGGGATAATTTTTGCTGCTACAGGTGTAACAGGTTCCTTCAGAGGCACTTTTTGGTAGTGTTTTGTTTTGATCATATGAACACTCAAATCTTGAAGAGATTCAAATGAATGACCACAGTACATACACTTTAATACTTTCTGGGCATCTTCTTTCCCTTCCATTTCAAGCAAAGAACGTTTACGAGGTTTGGACCATCTTTTAGGGTTATTGTTATCAGTTTCATGGTTGTCATCTCGATAATGTCCCGTTTCATTCATGTGCACTGTTAATTCTACTAAAGTATCATAGGCAGCACTGCAGTCTTTACACCGGAATTTACTGGCTCCAGTAAATATAGAGCCATAAAGCTTACTGCTTTGTCTGTACAATTGAACTGTGCTAAAAAGGCTCGGTTCAGGAAGAATTCTGCTCTGAGAAACTTGCTGCAGTGTTTTAGCCATAGCAGTCTGGTGCCAGTCAAAGCTGCCACTTCCACAACTGCTGCTGCTGCTGCTGCTACTGCTACTGCTACCGTTGTTTTTTTCTGAAATCGGCTGGTGAAGATTCAAATTGAGATTGGACCAGTAGGAATTAGAGAGGAAGTTATTATATACAGCTTTCATTTGTTCTAAACTATCAGATACAGTAGAGTCTTCGAGTGGTATTGAAACCTCCTTGCTCTCTTCTTCATTTTTAATAGAACTGCTCTCAAAGTCAGCCATGCGGTCACTTGTCTCACTGATATGTGACTCACTGTCCATTTCATGGCTAGAAAATTCAGCTGCTGGAGAGTTTTGGTAGCTTTGGCAGTTCTTACTGAAGTCTTTTTCTGGACATGCATATTTTGCTGAAGGTTCTCCATCAGCTGTGTTTTCATCAGGTTCCACATCTTCTTCCACCAGTGCTGCTGCTTTTAGTTCATCTGAAACATAGGCTGTTATGAAGAGAAGAAAAATAAGTTAGTTTCTGCTGATCATACTTTTGTTCAAGTGTTTCAGCCAAAGAACTGCACTTATTTGTAAAATTAAACAGTTAAAATTTAGTGTTTCTTCTGAGCAAGAAAAAAATCTGCTCTTCAAACATAATTTGCCACCTTATTCTTCTCAAGGGGCAACAGCTTGAAATTAAAACTAAATTTGAAATTAATGAAGCACATTCTGGAGGTGGCATTCATTTCTAAAGTAATAAATTACTTGTATCAACCTCAGAGACAGCAGTTCCTGTCTGTCAATTAATATGTCTTATGCTTCTCCTACCCCTAATGCATTTCTTAACAGACAGATTCACAATTTAAATTAAGCAAGCATTTTTTTGCTCATTACAGTTTTGAGACTCAATCTTTAATAAATATAGAGTACATCAAACATCAAAAATTCCTACAAAGTAAAAAAATCCCCAGTTGCCATAATCAAAAAATAAGATTTTCAAGAAGTTGTCATTCTTAGGAGTATCATATTTTAGAGGAGGAGAGAGTAAGGGCAGGTGACGCCGCCTTCTGAAATAACTCACCAAGAGCAATTCGAGGATATTCAGTATGAGCGTAACAAATGATCCGTTCACATTTGAGCATACCTTTCTCAACAAGAAAGTCCATGCAGAATTATGTCAGGAGCTAGTTCAAGAAAATTGGTATGCTGTACTCATTCTTCCTGTATAAATATATACAAGACCTTCCAGTGGACCTTACAAATGTCAAAGTGTTTGCTCTTTAGACTACTTTGTCAATATTTACTCAGCATAAGCTACACAGACACCCAACAGGGATCCAGTCTTTTTTTCCTCCTCAAGTAATGCAACTGGTGATGTAAATTTAAGATACTCTTCCTGAAGAGGATAGTTGGGAACTGACAGTAAACACGTTGTCTTTTTCTGCGGTGCTTCTGTGCACGTATTCTACATACATTAAGTCTACCTTAGTTTTACCTCCAGCAAAGAAAACTACAATAACGTTAAGAGAAGGATCATTAATTGATCAAAATAATCTATTTCTACATTGGGCATTAATTTGCAGCTGTTCTGTATTACATGGAATTTAAAATTCGCTTGCAATCTCTCTCAAATACAATTACAAACTTCAAAAGAGCATGTTTCCAGTAGGCTCTATGGTTGAGGACACTTGACTTTTGACCTTCCTCTCTGCGACACATCTGGAATGTGTGGGTATCTGTATCGTAAACACATTAAATAATCTACAGCTTGTTTATTCAGGCAATAGTGCAAAGAAGATAATGATTAACATCCCAAGAAGAGCTACTCTAGCCCACAGAGAGACAAATGTAGAACAGTATAGTAGATATCACATATACAGTATTGAACCTTGCAAACTTCTTTCAGGGAAAATATGTTTAAATGTTGTCAGAAAACCACAAAAGAAAAAACAACTGTTAAAGGAACAGTGAAATCAGGCTTTTAGTTTCATATGGAGCATTTCTTCATTCAGGTAGGACATACAAAACATTCACTACTGTTTCTCACAAGGATGAATAGTAGCAAATCTTCCTCCAAGCATGTAAAATTATAATCTGATCTACAGAATTGTTGCTAAACCTCTGAAAGCACAAACACAGCACGAGACAACATGTAACTGCGATTAGGTACTTCAGCTCAGGTAATTTGAACACAGAAAACTCATGCAACAAAGCTTCTCTTTTTAACATTTTTATGAAAGTAGTTTGAAAGAACTAAGTTTAAAAACTTTAGATTATTACAAGATGTTTTGAAAATGCTGGTAAAATCCAACTTCAAAAACAGGTGTATGTACTCTAATGAAATAGAGATGCTCTCTTTCACTCTATTTTATGCTTTTTCAAAATATTTTGAAAGAATTCAAGAATTCTTATTTTATGTATACTACAGTCCTGCTGGCAATCTGTAGTTGGCATAAGTGCCTATCCAGCAAATATTTGAAATGAAACCGCTATAAAGAATTTATTATCTAAGAACATGGATTTCACTTAATAGTTTTATTCCCTTAAAGATGGTGCAGACTGCTTTTCATCTTAACTATTTGTTTCATCATGTTTCTCAACCCTACCAAAATCTTCAGCAAAGGAAAGCAGAGCAGGTCAAATTACATTCTAAGGATGAAAAATTTTAATTACTGGTAACATGTAAACAACTGGCTACCAACTACCTCCACTTGAACCATGCCAGAAATCCAAGTGATAAGAATAAGGAAGGATGGCAGGAAGAAATGACAGCATGAACCTATGATTTGGAAGCAAATGTACCCTTTTCCTTTTCCACCTTGTGGAAACAGTTTTTCTTTTAACACTCCCATTCCCTTGCCTCTAATAAAATTGAAGACAAACTCTCTTTTTAGGAGGCAAAGAAAATCCAAGGTTATTGTCACCCTGCCTTCATTAAGAAGGCCTCATGCACACCTGCAGGCTACAGTCAAGACACCCTATTAAATGCACATGTCCTTTGCCCCTTTTGTTCACTGGATGATCATTCTCATGCACCAGTACCAGAGCCCTGGACCCTGCACATCATATAGATGCTCCTGCAGACTACTGCTCACTAACACGAACAGGGGCACAGAATCATGTCCCTCATTACTGTGGGTTTCTTTACATTTTTATTTCTCTTACTACTGAAATCTTATGAATTTTGTTTGGAAGGAAAACTTGTATTGTCACATTCACAGTTTCTTTCAAGAGTGACTTTTATATTAGGGAAAACCTCCAGCATGCAGCTCATTTAAATGTAAATCTATTTACCTTTCATGCTTTCTTTGCCCTTTTCACAAACTACCAAGCATATTTGCGTGTTAACCAGGAGCTGCCTCCTCTATTGCTGTTCTCCTTCCTAAGCTCAAGTTGCGAAGCCAAGTTGTGACATCAGTCTTTTATCCAGACACGTGGGAAATGAGGCACAAATGACAGTGTGGGACTTAACCCAGCCATCTACAACTTTCGTCAAGTGACAGTTTGAACTACTTCTTCTGGTCTTTCCCCCACACAAGAACGAGGAGAGATGAAACACAACATTGCCCCCAACTTCCTCAACCAAAGATTAATGCAAGAGACGAGGGTGTTCAGGGAAACATCTTGGCCTAAGACTTAAAACATGATCCTAGGCAGTTTGTGCCAGTAGCTTCTAACTTCTTATTCCAAGGGCTGGTCACCTAGCACTTGCCTACAGGGCTGGTGTGGGACTGCACGAGTCAACCCACCAAGCCCTGGGCCAACCCACAATGGCAGACTCGGGCCCATCTCAAGGATTTCCAGCACCTACAAGTAGGTTTACAGTGGCTGAAGTGCATTCGCTCCTCAAAAAATCCAGCTGAACTGATATCAGCATGTGGGACAGACAAGAAGAGAGGGTGAAGGCCAAACGTCAGCCCCACACTAGTATGGGAAGCCCTGACCCTGCCTGCCCCAGCACACCTGGCTCAGAGCAGGGACGACTGGTGCTGTCTGCCAGCAGGTGAAGGCAAAAGCTTCGCTGCCACAGAAAGCATGACAAGAAGGGCAGAGAGATTTCTTGTCAGGTCAAGTACCTACAAGAAGAGGAAACAGACTATGTAGAAAAGGAGAACAAAATTAGGAAGCAATGGTGTAAAAAAACAAACAAACAAAAAAAAACCATAACTTTTTACTGAGATCCACTGTCTGGTAGACATTGTCATTAAAAAACACTGTCTCCAGCCTGTCTTTACTAACCCATTTGTTTCTTATTACCAAAAAAAAAAAGACAGAGAGAGAGAGACTCTTGGTTTGATATGTTTCAAGTGTGAAGAAAATGTCTGAAACAGCAGGGCATCTGTACAACTGTTCTTCAATGTCTTGACAGCAAAGTATGAGGTAAAAAAAAAAAAAATCAACTTTAAAGGCAATTCTAACAGCAGAAGAAGTTAGTCAGAATGGAAATGAAAGAAATTACATGCTTCTATATTTTTGGTTTTCTTTTCCCAGTGTAAAAGAAGAAAAATGTCACACTTCCCCCAAAAGTTTTTAACTTACATCTTGCAGGACACCATAACCCACAGAAAATTGCCTGCAAGTTGAGCAATGTTATCACTGTGACATAATATTTGACAAAAGATGGAAAGTAGTCCTATGGGGAGGCTCTCAGTTCCTAGAGAAGATGAGGGTATCAAAGGGTTTCTGAAACCTATTGCAGGTGCAGCTATAGGGAGGCTGTGAACAGACAGTTCCCTCATTAATATTTATTATAATTTTTAACTAAACTGCTAGGTAAAAATGAAATTAACACATTTGATATAAATACATAACTGTAAGCTGTGGTAAAATTGAATTCATTTCCACAGTAGAGAGAATTACCTTCATAACTGAGCTATGGATCATTTTCTCTGCCAGTGGAAATAAATTGTGATACATCGCTACCGAAAATGATGCATTTACACACATGGTACGTATACACTACTAAACTTAAGGACCTCTCTCTACACTGACACTATAGACACTATACATGTATGCACTGCACTGTACCACTAGACAATACTACACTACGTTTTCGTTGCTTCTGTGTAGCTAAAGCAGCCCTTGCTCTGCTGGAATCCTGAGATGTCCACCAACACGAGAGCTACTGGCTCAAGCCCCATCTGCTCAAGCTCCTCAGAAGCACACAGCTGAGAAACCTTGTCTGTTTTTCCTCACTCCCGTGGCAGCATCTACCCAGTAACCTGGTCAGACACAAACCTCCTTGAGTTTGTTTGCAAATACAAAACCTTACCACTAAAGACATATTTTTTCTGCTCTCCAAAAAACAATCCCTTGCACAATTCTTCCCTTATTTCCTGAAAAATGCTTCTGAGACCATATATGTTGGCTTACATCTATCCAAATATTTAATTGCAGTATTTTTGAAATGTCTTGTTTTAATTACGTTTTTTTCACCAAGACCTTTTCTTTCATTTTAATTAGCTTACCAGTACGTATATAAATTAGAATACAAGCTCTTTGCTTGAAAAATATCAAAACATTTGAATATCCTTCTCACATGAAAAAAATGCTTGACTACAAAAGTCAAGCATTGAATGGTTCATCAAAACAATTCAATTCCTTGGAAGTATTTCAGCTTTAACCAAATAGTCTTTTATTAAAAAATCACAACTAACTTTATTACTTATTTATGCATGGTTTGAAATCGTTTTTAGTACATTTCCCAAACCATCTGATTTTTGAGTGCATCTTGGAAAATGCTTTTCAACCCTTAAAAAACCTCAATCCATTTCCATCTCGCACTTTGAGGAGAAAGAGGTTGAGAGCAGGAAGGCTCTGGTCACCTAAGAAACAACCTGATTTTTTTTTTTAATCATTCAAGAGAGGGGTGGCCAGCAGGGAGAGGGAGGTGATCGTCCCCCTCTACTCCGCCCTTGTAAGGCCTCACCTGAAGTCCTGTGTCCAGGCCTGGGGCCCCCAGTACAGAGGGGATGTGGAGCTGTTGGAGCGGGTCCAGAGGAGGGCCACCAAAATGATCAGAGGGCTGGAGCACCTCTCCTGTGAGGAAAGGTTGAGGGAGTTGGGATTGTTTAGCTTGGAAAAGAGAAGGCTCCGGGGAGACCTCATTGCGGCCTTCCAATACTTGAAAGGAGCTTACAGGCAGGAGGGGGACCAACTTTTGACGCAGGTGGATAATGGTCGGACAAGGGGGAATGGGCAAAAACTGAAAGAGGGGAGGTTTAGGTTGGACATCAGGAAGAAATTCTTCACTGAGAGAGTGGTGAGGCGCTGGCACAGGCTGCCCAGAGAAGCTGTGGCTGCCCCATCCCTGGCTGTGTTCAAGGCCAGGCTGGATGGGTTCCTGGGCAGTTGGATCTAGTGAGCTAGTGGCTGGCAGCCCTGTCCACGGCAGGGGGGTTGGACCTAGATGATCTCTGAGGTCCCTTCCAACCCAAGCCATTCTATGATTCTGTGATTATTTTTTTTTTTTCCCCAGTTTAAACGACCTATGGAAAAAACTTTGAGAAGTCCACAGTTTCTGTGGAGTCATTCAGAGCCAATAAGGGGTACAGCCTGAACACAAGCCAAGGGAAAGCTAACAGGAAACAGCAGACCTGAGATGCCCTGACTGTGCCAAGGGACCTTACTCACACAGTTGATGAACAGAAGTAAGAGACAAGTAGCCCAGTGGATGGAGTCAATCAAAGACCTAACGCAATCGTAGGCATATAAAAGAGTTAGATCAGTCTGTTAGAAAACTCCCACTCCACAGGCCTTCCACTTACGGGAAGAAAGGCAAACATCTCACCCACAACATGAGCTATTTCTACACAGGGACTGACTAATAATTCACATGTAGCTGAAACCGTACTTGAGACTTCACCACGTGGCAGAGATGTCAGTGTACTCCTCATGAGGCAGCAGAAACGGGAGGCAGGAGAGGCTCCCTGTTTTCAACAGTGGCATGTGACAACACTGTCTCTAAACAGGCGTGGCCAATGCTGATTACCCAGCACCTTGACAAGGACATGAGTCCTGTTAGAAAGGTCAAAGGTTCCGTTTCATAGGGACAGGACTGTCTATTATTGGAGAGAAATATCGTTTCCAGGTGGAGAGGTCAGCACTTCTCTCACTCGTTGGCTGACGTAGATGGTACCCTCCACCCAGGTACGATCCCACTCCAGGACGGGTTATTCTGCCCACTGGCAAAGTTAAGAATATTCACTTGAACATGTTAATTTGATGTGATGTACATGATTCATGCTTGTTTAGCTGATTTTGGGTTGGTTGGTTGTTTTTTTTTGCTATGTTGATACACTCGCAGCCTTCTCACGTCAGTAACATTGTAGTACAAAATTACTGGAAATAAGAGCATTGATGGATGTGACACAGCATGCCAGTCTAATGGGTGGCTATCATTAGGAACCAGAAACTTTGAAGTGCACTTCTGTTTGTTCCTTCATGAATATACTGAAGCTATTTCGATACAAAGAGCTCAGAAACAGGCCAAAAGAAGCTAGCTAGCTGCTCTAATCCAGCACCATGGCCTGGCATTAAGTTTGGAGCAATTTTAGAGAGCTCATATCAACTGTTAAGTGCTAAGAGTCAAGAATTACATAGACAAGAATACACAGTGAACAGACAGTAACAAGAACGGAGTTTATACGTAATTACAGTGTGGACCATCAGAGCAAAGCAAGCCTGTAGCAAACAGCTTTTCCTCATGTCACTGTAGTAGATACTCCCCTGACTTTTGTGTAGTTTAAAGGAGGGTAAAAACTCACATCTCCTATTCACTTCAGACTTTATGCTGCCATATGAAAGGTATCACAGAGGCAACCTACAAATGAAAACAGTAAACATTCTAAAATTGCTACTAATTCTGCTAAAGGAGGCATTTATCCTTCCCAAACCAAATACTGGTTAGACATCTGTTAAATGAGATATTCCTGTGCAAAGCTCACTTCTATGCATTATCTCCTTCATCAAACACACACCTGAAAAAGCAGAATGCCATTATACTAATGCTGACTTAGAAACAACCTAGCACCACTGGACAACATCATTGCAATTTGGTGTTCAAAAGATTCAGGGAGAGCTTTACTCTTCACAGCAACCCTGCTCTTATCCACAGTTCACAGCTGCAAACCCGGAAATCCAAAGAAGTTAAAAATTACTTGCCCCGTGCCAGACAAGAAGCCAAGTAAAGAAGCCTGCAGCTCCTGCAGGTTAACATATATAGTGAAACTATTTACATAAAACATGACAACAAAGCTTAAGTTTGTGTTTCTGTTCCTGTGCTTCTTCACAGCTTCTTCACACATAGGCTTCTTCACTGCAGTCTATGTGTATAATTGAAAATAATTGACAGTTTCCAGCTTAAACAATTACTAAGGATAAAATACCAAATGAAATACCCGCAGGTGCATGTACTGTGCAAAATCTAGAGTCTGTGGTTAAAAATTTCCTCCAAGGCAAGCTGCTGGGATCCAGTAAAAGCACAATCTGCACACTGCCAGCAAACTGCTTTCCACAATGGGGAAAACAGGATTTCGTAATCAGGAGAGGAATTGTCACAGCTCTCTCTGAAGGACCTTTCTGCTCCCAGCACGGAGGAGGACTCCAGGTAAGGCGTGCATGTTGGCTCAGCCAGGCGGCACTGGAGATGGAACATGATGGATCATGCCTCACTCCTCCAAAGCTGTGCTCTGTCTTGATTTCTGCCCAGGGCCTGAACTCCCTGAGTTCAACCCACTGAGCAGGGTTTTTCTAAACTCTGCTCAAATTATCCACCCATGAACGTCTTCCCAACATGGAGAACAGCACATGATCACATCGTGGGGCAGCGTTCCCTTCTGCACGTAGGGCTGAGTGAGGATCAGCCTGAGATCTGTCTCACTTTGAGAGCTGATCTGCCTTCTTCTACAGCACATTCCTTACACGAAGGGATCTGAAGATTAAAATAACTTTGAGACAGCCAAGGTCCAAATTACTCCCATGTATAATGCACAAAACCATATGGATTTTTAAAGAGATTTCCTCACGTAAAACTTGCTTTCAGATATAATTACTGTACAGTTGGAAGAAAACATGCTTAGGAGAACACGAGTAACAGTTCCGAGTATGCCTGGTCAGGAAACACAGATCTTTGTTTTTCTTATCCTAAATTTGCAGCCATACATACACGATACAGCTGACTTCCAAAACCACCACCGCACAGAAGCAGGGGACAGCTTATGTCCCAGTCTGTGTGCACACAGTCAATGACCAGAAGCTGTGCAGGACTGCAGCATGGAAGTGGAGAGGCTGGGGAAACATTATGGGCTCCTGTGAGGACAAAAGGCCCTCGCCTGCCATAGTATTTTGCACTTGGGGACAGCAGAGATTTTGACAGTCCCTGTGAGCATAAACCTAAAATTTCTGGATGATGCTGCTGGAAGAGAAAAGGGAGAAAAAAAAATCTTGGCCTTTTCTGCCACAGCATAAACCACCTTTCACAAGTACTAACTAGATCAAATAGGTACTTAAGAAACACGGACTGTGAAAATCCACTGGGAATTCTCACTTGCTGTTGGGTTTCAGCAGATCCGTATCAATACTCACAGAGTGCCTCCCTCCTCTCCCCTCCCCTCCCCACCCTGCAGGCCATGAGGAAGGGTGCCCTTCCTGCCAGAACAAAGCCACAAGTGCACCTCACTGCAGAGGCACCAAGCTCTCCACTAGCAGCTAGCTGCCCACTGAGGGGAGGCAGCACCAGGGGCTGCGAGAGCCAGACACAGACTGTTGGTGTAAACAGTTCACAAGTAGACCCACAGTCTAAAAACATTCACATAAACTTAACAAATACAATTAAGTATGTGCATTAGTAACAGAGAAAAAAAAAAAAAGAAAACAAAAAACCACTACATTTGCCATATAAATTATTCATCACAAGTAAATGTGATCCACTCTAAGTGAGACTAAACTGGTTTTCTGCTGGCTCCTATGACAGTTGCTTGGTGCAAAGTACTACACACTGGTTAGAATATCCCGCTTCATGCAAGCACATATTACAGCAGGAAATAAGCGGAGAAGACTGCTTCATGTTATGCTTTGAACCCTCTGACACCTTTTTGGACATCTCATAGAATTTTTCTAGGCATACAACTACCATCTCCTCAAGTACTCAAAAAATATTTACTGGCATCCCCAAAGAATAAATATATATATATATATTTTAAATAAAAGTCACTATCAACATACTGCTAAGAACAAGCCATATTCTCGATATGAATTGGTACTAAAACATGCAGTGACACAATCTCTCCTTGGTATCAGCATTTGGGTGGCATCTTTTAATCACTGCAAAGCACACAGGGCATTCACCACACTAATACAAGATTCACAGCCAACTCCAGGATAAGCAGGCATGAGCATAAAAGTTCTCAATATGGCTCTAATAGCTCTTAATTATTATAATCCTTCACTGAGCAAACAGATGTTGTAAGGGAACTTTAGTTTCTTCAAATGCAGTAATCAAACCATTTTGCTTCTGCCCTGCCTCTTTTCAGTAAATGCTTTGTATAGTGGAGTGGAAACAGCAAATTTAGTGACAAAATGACCATTTAATTGTCACAGAAATCTGATTTTGAACAAAACTGATGTTGTCATTTCTCTTTATCCACATTTCTCTCAGCCTTCTGATTGCAGCTTAGAATTTTGAGGGCTAAAAAAATCTTACACCTTACTTTCTGTAATCTTCTCACATTTCGGTTGCTCCCAATCTGTCCCCATCTTACAAGTTTTACAGTGACCACAACACTGGCTGTGTATTTGTGTTTAACCCTACCAACATTAACACACATCCCTGGAGCTGCAGCCTTCATTTTTCTCACAAACTGGAAATTCCCATTGAAGCCTTTTACACAGTACTTTCAATAGCTATTTTGGTCGCAGTGAGTACTTACAATAAACTCCATACAACTGTATGAATGGTATAGTAGAAAACCAAATGATTTCAATCACAATTTCAGCTATTGTGAACTTGTACTTATAATGAAGTTTCCCCATGAAAAAAGGAGTTCACTGTGGCCCAACAAAGCTTTGTGTCCTTTCACAGTTTTTATTCAGCCCTCATTTAGAAAAACAACTATTGACTACTATACGAATCTTAGGACTTCGAGAAAGCAAAGATCCCAAGGATTACCTCTACTAGATGGCCCCAACTTGTTTTGTGCAGATAGCAAAAAAAAAAAAAAAAAAAAAAAAAAAGGAANGAGCACTGAATATTCATTTCACTCATTTGCTAACTATACTAATATACTCTTTTGTAAATGAGTCTCTATCTAGCACTAGCTATTGAACTGGAGGGTTTTTGAATAGGTGGGTTTTGCTACAATGCTGCACTAAGATAATGTGCTAGAAACAAATGGTTCACTGATTCCTGAATAGAAAATTTGCTGGAAAACCCTGAGAACTAGAAGATGAGGGGGAGGGGATTAATACATCTCTTCAGAGCCACCAACCAAACCCTTGTCATTTTTAAAAGATGCTCCTACGGCACAATATGAATAGTTTATAGCCACAATTGTGAACATTCAATGTCATATAAGAAAAGACACTTGTCAAGAGCCTTTCCCTTACAAGCACCCTCATCATGACCTGTGTTAATGAAGTTAATTGAATTTAAGATCAATAATGGTTAATTATTGCAATTTGACATTCTGAGATAAATGGCTTTAAGACAGAGAAATGTGTGTGTATGTGAATTCTCTCCAAAGAAGGTGAACACGTTACAGCCTAAGAGGGATCACACAGTCCTTCCATTGATCCTGGTACAATCTGATCGACCTAATCCTCTGATGAATGTGGGCTTTTCACAGCTACAAGTAAATGTTCTACAAGACTACTCTAACCCTTGTCACTGACCAAATCTATATGAGCTGTACACTAGAAATCTATTGAGATAGATTAAAGAACTGCTGTAGAAACAAGAGATGCTTCAATAAAGATGAAGTTTTATTATATTGACTACTAACGTTACATGCAGTATGCGATTATGAATGCTTATGGATCATAAGAGTTTAATTTCGGTTAGTTGGATGTAAATGACCGTAACTGAACAAAAGAATTAAATAATAATAATAATAATAAAATAAAAAACAATCCAACAACCACCCTGGATTTGATGAATTATACGTGAATGTTCAATAAGCATGTGATTTCAAGATCATCCTTGAAATGTGCAAAAGGATGCTCAGAGACAGGTATTTATTTCAGAAAGTCACTCATCAGCCCACTTCACTTAGTTTTTCTAGAGTTTACTTTCACAGTAGTTCCTCAACAGGAAGACATTTTTTCAAACGTGTTAGTAATGATATTCTTACATGCATACCGAACAAGTTAAATGACCACTTACAAGATTTATAATGACAAAGTAAATGTCAAGGAAAAAGTATTACTGATTGCAGAGCACTGACAATAAAAAGCCGCTGAAGAGTTCTGTCAAAATGTAAGATTATGCAAAAACACTATTGAGAACACTGCTAATCATCTGCTCTTGTCAATTACTTGAAGGGTATCTGACAGCATATTTACATTAAACACATTTCAGTAGCAAAATCCTTAATGCTGTATCAGAACATTTTTATTATCATTAGAAATCCTCTAAAAAGTCCTTTTGCAGCAGAGCATTATTGCAGCAATGATGTAACATCTATCTCTCTACCAGGCATCTATTTCATGCTATTATAGCTACATAACATTTGAAATTATACAACCAAAGATTAAATACACATGTAAGATAGCAATCTCCGTGTTCCCTTACCCAGTGTAGGTACTTTCAAGTCACAGCTTTGTAGGAGTCTCAAACTAAGCACAAACGAATCATCTGTCTTTGTCTGGCCATTCTTTTAGCCTTTTACTCCTCATGTGACTGGATTTTATTATGGCAAAAGACATTATCAAGCAGACATTTTTTCTAAATGTTTGATTGTAACTTACAATTCAGCTGCTTTATGGTGAGTCACATTAACTACCAGTACCTTTCACCCGCAGTGGAAACTTATTTTAGTTATGTCTATCTTATACTTTATGGAACCCTTCCTCCAAAATAGAGAAATAAATGAAATGTAATGAAAATGAAATGTTGATCCTTTCTATGCTTCAGCAGGCGTTACTAAAAAAGCATACATAACCCTGTTGGATGCATAAAACAGTAAGCAGGCATAAAAATGGACATGGTGTAAGCATGAGCTGTCTTTCAGAAGGAATTGTGGCCTAGAGGAAAAAGAAGGAAAATCAGTCCCTAATGTGGCTCACAGGATCAATTCATGGTCCTTCCACTATCTTTGTTGTACACAGCACACTTAAACTCAGTCTATCTGTAAAAGGGGAAAATAGTCCTGATGCCCTTACTGCTTCTAAAGCATTACAGTATTTCAGATAAAAAACACTTACTGAAACTAACCTTGCAGAAAGCACAGCTCACACCTCACAATCTGGATCAAATTCAATCCTCATTCAAACTGTACAGCTAAGTGGCATTATATGGCCTTCACTTTGTAAGTCAAAGACAAAAGTGACTTTTGTAATAATAAAACACCCATCTGCAACCAGTTCAGTGTGCCAGGTGTGCTGTGCATATACCCGGTCTCTTACATATATGTATATACACATCTATTGCTTTCACCTGAAAAGCTGACAGAAAGCTCCTGCCCTGCTAGCATGCAAAACCTGCAGTCAGCAGAGCCAGCTCCCTGTCCCGCTGCCCTCCTGCGCAGCAGCTCTAGGGGCAGGACAGAAGCACCTGCAAGCACAGGTTGCAACAACCACTGTACTCTACTGGGTGTTGCACAGGCCTGAGACTGTTTCAAGCTGCTAGCAACAACGGGCAGATTTCTTTCTGCTCTGCTCTGAGCTGCTGGCCCTTCCCAGCCACCTGTAGCCAAACTCAGCCACACCAGCTGAACAGAACACTGGTGTGTGGTTTCTGTGCCCCTAAGGTCCAACCCTCCCCTCCATCCTGTCCACATCAGCAGCAAATCCTCCACTAATTTCTGAGACCACACTTAGTCAGGTTCTGAGGGGGACAGGTCACAGCAGCAGAATTTCAACAGAACCACACAAAGCTAGGCTAATACTAAAGTCTCTGTAAGGTTGCATGCTGTAGTTGTGGTTTTTTTTTTTTTTTTTTTTTTTTTTTTTTTTTTTA
>VXAV01004490.1:550665-555665 GCA_013399715.1 Alectura lathami
TACCCACACTCGCACGCAGGGTTTCCGCCATAACCCGGGGAGGCAGAAGTGCAGGCTGGCTGCCACCTCGGCACAGAATGGCGGCGGCGAGCGCAACACAGCGCTGGGAGCCCCGGGAGCCGGCTGCGCGGCACGGCTGCATACGCGGCCTGTCAGCACGGTGCTGCACCGGCGGGGGACGTGTCAGGCCCACGCCAGCGGCCTGCTGCCGCCAGAGGAGCGCGGCCGTGCCTGACAAACGCAAGGGGACTGGGCTACCCAACAGCCTGCCAGGAGGCCTCACAGTCAGCGCCCGTCTCCTGATGGTGTGGATGTGATGGCACGGCTGTGACATGGCATCTCCGCTACCTACAGACATATTTAATACAAAATGATCAGGGAACGGGAGGTTTATGAAACTTCTGAAAGATGTACATAGACATGTGCCATCCTCATTTTTCCAAGACACCCGTTATCATTAAACACCAAATAGGCATTTCTCTTGCAAGTAACTACTAATCTTTTATAATCAATTACCTTACGCAATTATGTTTGTTTGCTTCTAATTATAACTAATTATGCTTCTAAATACGTTCTTTAGATTACCAAGAGAATGAAAATAGGGGCAGAAGAAAGCGAGAATAGATTATAATTATTAGAAGAAAGGGAAACGTACTAATTACTTAACAAGAATATTCCTCAGACATCCATTTAAACTTCCCAGACAGAACACTTAACAAATATTCCTCACCTCACTCGCAACATACTTTGAACATAAATGTTTTAAAGTGAGCAATGAAACTTTCGAACACCTTCTGTCTCTCTGCTCTGTAGAGCAAAAAAGCTTTCAGGCTATTAACGTGATCTGGACAGCACCCACATTTTTATATCGCTTTGACTACCTGCATGAATCAAATACTAAACAAGATTATAAATAGGCATGAAGGTATGACTTTAAAAAAAAAAAAATCCAGGCCAACCTTAAGGAACTGCTTTGTGTATTATGACAAGACGTGCTCTTGACTTTCTTCCAATCTAGTATGCATGGCCATCTAGGTAAAAAATTTGAGATGTAAGTAGGTGCTTCGTACATAGCAAAGCAGTCTTTAAAAATACCCTCAATCCAAGCAGATTCTTCCAGAATTCCAACGTGGATACTACCCAAATTATTCTCCATGTTCCATGAATATAACAACACTGCTTTTGGACCTTTGCCTCACATGTTCTGATGACAAAAGGTGCAGGGCTGTATCTTGCAAAAAGCAGCTTTTTGCAGAAATCAAAAGAAGATGTCAATTTTCTATTAGAAAGAAGCAATTAAAACTAGATAATGGTTATGAACAGCCCTGACCCGCCAACAGCCCAAAGGCTTTGCTTCACTCAGGACTCCACTTCTTCTGACTGCAGGTCAGCTCTACACAAACAAAGCCCTAACAGAAATGTTACTGAGGAAATAATAGCCATTTCCAATGATAATACACAATTTTAGCACCTACGCTTGGCTGATTTAGGTGGTCGGCTAACATGTCAAACAGCCTGCCTTAGTTAGGTGAGCCTTTAATGGGTAACTGGCAGACTCTGGCAGCCTTATTTCTGTTTTAGATTTGGTTTGTCATTGGATATCCATTACCTGCCATTCATCTTTGATCTCTTTGGACAGGCCTGATCAAAAGATGTCATTTGACCTACTCCACTTGGCAGAAACTTGTATGACTCTCATAAAGGGGGCACCCCAGCTATAAATAAAATGACATTATTATTTTTCTGTCCTATCATGTAGAAGAGACAATTATGATAATGCAGTGTCTGTCACTTGGAGCCCAGCAAATTGCTAGCTCTCACGCAACTGTTTAGCTTTCTTATTTGTTTTTTGTCTGTTTTCCTCCATTTCAAGTTGAAAATAAAACAGAATTGAAATCACTAATGCTCTGCCTCACACTCTGACAGTCTCAGGGTTTCCTTTTATGGGACTGACATGCAGATGTGACCACCAGACTGTTTGTCGATGGTAGGTGGTGGTTTAAGTGCTGTGTTGGCAACACGTCGCAACAATGGAATCAGGTTTATACTTCATTTACAGCTCTGCGCACATGCTCGGATATGAATGCAGTGCTGGTAGATGTTAGGCAAGCAGATAAAATTGTGGTGAGCGTTTATTGCATCTTTAATAAAGTAACAAGAGGGAAATGTACGAGCCCCTTCTCTGCTACCAGGGGGCTTACAAGTGAGAGTGGGGTTCCTGGAAAGGATGAGCAACAAGCCAGCTGTGGGGATGCTGACCGCCTTCTGGTATTTTCCAAGCGGCACGTATACCCCATTCCAATGAATTGACATCTCTAGCAGAGTATGGTGTGCATGTACACCATACAGAGAGCACAGCAAACACACTGCTCAGTCTGCTCCCTATGCCTGTGCAAGTCTGCAGACCTGACTGCTCACTAGCTCCGTTTGTCCCCAGAGACCCGTGACAGCCCCAAGGCTGATGCCCTGCTTCCCACATGCAGGCAGGACACTGTCCCTGCAGTGCTGCGAGCAGCTGCAGGAGGCAGGAGCTGCAGCCATGGCCACCCAGTTTCTTCTGTGCAGCGGTGCTGCCTGACAGCATGCTGGCACCTGCCCCACTGTCCTGAGACTGGGTTTGAAAGTACAGGAAGAGTCACTAAATGAGGCGCCTGTTTTGCACTGCAAAATATGCGACATGCTGGTTGTCATGTGTTGGCCCATAAATTCACTGCAACCATTCACTATAGGGACACTGCAATACCACCTCGGCTAGCGAGGGGAAGCACACACATCACCAGCCTGCTTGCCCACACGAACAGCTATTGGTGAGAGATGATACGAAACCATGTGCACCTCCAGTGTGTACCTGTTGTGCTTTCTCTTCCTTAAGACAAAGGTGCTGCTGCCAGTAAACAGATCTTTGATGGGGATGCTGGGAGAGAACTGAAACTGTTAAGGGCTTGTAAATACCAAATAGTTAGTCCTCATTAATTATTTGCAATTAATTATTCATGATTAATTTGTGCCAGAACAGGAATGTTTGATTCTGAATTAATTTAATTCATTTCAAAATTGCTACTTTAAATTCCCACCCTACCATAATGCGATATAATCTCTCTCTGTAGGCAAGCCCTAAAATATTAAAAAAGGATTAAAAACAAAGGCAGAGGGGCATGTTTGTTCACAGAAATGCAGCTGTCTACCACCTTTGCAATATATTTTGTCTTGTCATCCAAAAAGCAGTTTGGAACAAAATGGAGCCTTTCCGGTGCCCTACAAATTTTTTATAATACGGGAAATTGGGAAAATGTTCTTTAACAAACTTGGGAGGGGCTTGAAATAGAAGGTCACAGACTTACAGTAGATTGATCCCACTAATGCTGCAAAGAGAGGAACTGGGAACAGCTAGGTTCCTCAGACACAGCTCTGCAGAGCAACTCAAGGGATCTGGGTACCAGTAAGAAACATCAACAGCAGAATATGCAAAACAAAAATAAAAAACTGGATTTGTAAGGGATTTTTAAAAAGTAAAAAACACCTAGATCATTTTCACAGGAAATTAAGAATAATACAAAGAAAGCAGATGGTAGGACCTAATAAAATTCAAGTATGTTTGGCAAGGAAGCCTCTTCCTGCTGCAATGGTGTATGTTATTCTTCTAATGCATTACAAATTGCGCCTTCAACATAGCACAATTCCTTCAAGCAGACTCCGTTACAAAGTTTAGCTTCTTAATGACACACACTGAAAAGAGGGAAGATGCAAAGAACACCAACTTTTCTAATTTGTGTTTTTACTGTCCAAAAATCCTCAGCAGAGATAGGAGCCAAACCAGGTAATAAGCAAGCACCACTACAGAAGTGACCTGGGCAATCCTCACTATTACTTATTTCCAAAACAGCTGCAGGATTGATCTTGCCCTAAACAGAGAACCCTTTGGACATTAACTCCACGATATACCCAGCCAGTAAACATTAGACACACAGAGACAAGGGTCCTTACTTTTTATCAGAATTATCTCTTTTATCTCCTTTAGGGTACAGTCAGAAAACAAACAAACAAAACAACAACAAACAGAAGGTATCTTATTTCAAGGGTCTTATCGGAAAGGGAGGCCCTCAGCAGAGACAGAAAATTACACCAGAAAGTCCCAGCAGTGCCTTGTGAGAAGACACTGAGGTCCAAACAAGCAGGAATTCTCTTTCCCAAAACACTGTTTTCTGACCTGCTTTTGAAGAGGCAGAGAAATGACCAATGTAGCAGTGATGCAAAAGGAAAGTGCTGACCTTGGTGAACTGAGACTTCTTGGTATGGGTAACGCACTGAGATTTGAGTATAAGGGGGTGAGGCTGAACGGGAAAGCACCAAGCAGAACACCAGTTCGTTGGTTATGACGAACGTGCAATGATGGCTAATCCCAGATTATACTGAAGTTTATGGAGCAGCATTCTCAAAAGCTGCTTTTTCTCTCTGTCAGCTCTGAGGAGCAGGATCAAAGTCAGCTTCCATGCAAAGCTCTGCATCCTTGGACAAGGGTGTGGGAACTGCCTGGTTAACCCTATCTGTGGAGTCAATCCCTTCCTCTGTTTACTGCTCAGACTCTTACAAGGCAAAGGGTGCATTTCCTTAAGCACCGAACTGCACATCCATCTGCAGTTCTCTAGCTGAGCTGTATCTGTTAACCAGTTACAGCTCTACTGCAGCAACCACCAACCTCATTCTGGTAGAAGAAAGCCCTATTTTGATTTAACAAAATGCAACTTGCACTATACTGATATGAAAACATCTGAGTTAAACCGGTTTTAAACCACGGCTTTCGTTAGATGAACCCACAGTCATGTGCAGGCACCAAGCCCTGCCTCGTCATCAAAGGCATCTCCCAGCTGGCTCGTTTAGCAATCTGCCTTCCGTTTTGTTACAGCTGACTCCTTTGTAATTCTCACTCTCTCTCCAAAAGCGCTACAGTATGTGGTGCTTCTTCCTCTCCCCAATAAAGTGCTCATTTTTCAGAAGACAAA
>VXAV01004490.1:560665-583031 GCA_013399715.1 Alectura lathami
GTCTGATAGGAGCCTCATTGTAAACTGATATAACAGATAATATGGCAATTCACCATAAAAATTCTAAACCAAAAATGCAGATCAGAACGCAAAGAAGCACTTTAATTCATTCTGGGTTTCTTTTCATTTTATTTTTTAATTATTTTTCATGTTCTGGTTGCCATCTGTTGATAAAGGATGGTTGTACAAAACTCACAGTACTGCACAATGGGAACTTTTTTTGTACAATTCTATTCATAAAAAAAGGGGAAAAAATAGTACAAAAGCATTGCCCCTCTCTAGACTAAGGATCATTAGCTTATTCATTGTGTAGACTGATACAAATAAGCTACTCTTGGAACTAAATCTCTTCTTTTTTTTGCACAATATACTTATTTTGGGTAATTTTTAGTATCATGAATAATAGAACAAAAAATCCACTTTCTGCAATGTCTTCTATTATTCTTATTCTTTTATTTAAAACAATGTAAACCGATTACGATAAAAGATGTTATCAACATATAGCACAATTATTTCATAAACCACCTTCTGTTCAGAAACTTAGCAGAAAGTTCATTCAATAAAGCATGTAAGTCTGCCAACTCAAAAAAACAAAAACTCTATTAACAAGAGCCCATTACGAAGGAAAACCTATAACCTGACCAGTGCTAGTCTGACAAATGCATAATCCTGAAGACACAACCGAGACGTGAAAGTGCAGCAGGGCCTCGAGCCCTCACTCGCAGAGCATCCATAGCCCAGACGCAGAGCTACACCTCCACACTGCTGACTGCACAGCTGAACACATATGAATGTGTCTATACACGCTTTTTAAAATTTCTATTTTGTTTGTATTGAACATTTGATCTAAAAATAGATGCATTTTCCTCATGAACAAATGCTTTTCTTAAGGCTGAAAATAAGTGGTAACATGTCTGTAGAAGTAATATGTTATTAACATGAAAAACAACAAGAAAAGTACCTCTTATAAAACACACTGAAGAACAATGCTTGGCAACAGGCTGAGGAGTCCTCGGTTTTCATAAGATTTCTATAAGTAACTAGTCATGCTGTCATTAAAGAAACACCGCTGAAAAAGCAACAGAAATGTGCCCACAAATGTTAAAGAAATTTATTTTTCAATCTTCTTAACAAGTAACTGTTTTTGGGGGTGCGGGGGGGAAGGATCTCAAACATACATAGACAGAGGGCCAGGGTCACTATGAGCACGGACAGTGCCACAGGAGTTAAAGGCACGCTGAATTTCTTACTTCCTAATCCCTGAATTTCCAGCTTCCTCTCAGGTCCAGCCACTACCCCCATGACAGAGCTGGTACCAGCCCCTTGGAACGCACCTGGATCAACAGAAGTGGAACAGAGAGATGATGTGCATGCTGCAAACCAGAAAACTGCAGGTGTGAACCACAGCTATTCGGATAAAATATATACCTTAACATAACATATGGAACAACCTTGCTTGTAAAAGACCATGAAATTTTAGAAATGCGAACTTGGAGTTTACACAAAAATAAAAATTCTGGTGTAGTCCAGACACAGCCTCGTGTCTCCCTACAGCTTGCATTTTGTAAAAATGTATTTAAGCATTTTTAAACACAAGGCACAGGGCTTTATTGTTGCTTTACATTAATGCAGCAAGAGCCAACGGGCATTAGTTGCTTTGAATACAAGTGGAAGGGGTTTTCAGAAAGCAGAGCATTTCTACCCCCTCTGTACTCCCTCTGCCCACAGACCCCGCCTGGAGTCAGCGGAGCAGCTGTGTAAGTGCTGGTTTGCAGATCCCTCACACACACACTCTTACACACTCGTGCAACTTCCAGTGGAGCTGATGCCAGTACACAGGCAGACTCCAGGATGAGGCACAAAAACGTGCACTGTTGATCTAAGTAACTCCAGGAGCCCTCTGCAGCTATTAAAGTCCATCACATACAATACTAACAAGAGCAAATAGCCAGGCAACCTACGTGACTGTATCTTGATACATCACACAATAGCTTCATTTGGCTTAATGTAATACATTACAAAGGCAGCACAGAAGTTAACATTAGTCAACAACATAATGGACAGATAAGTGTCTCACCACGGTTAAGAACATACCCAGGTTCCATTATAAGCTCTATTTTTAGCCCCTCCTTTGCTCCTTCTCCTCAAATTGTATGAACAGCAAAATAGGTCTGCTTGAAAATATGAGGCTTAAGTCAAAGGAAAAAATGTTTCTGAGAAGTCATGGAAAAAAATGGACAACTTACTTCAAATTAGACATCACTCTAGATTCTGCAATAAAATTGTAAGGACACCAGGGGAATGCACAATTTTCCATTTGATACCCAGCTATAATTCACTATAAGGTTCTTCCCTGGAAAAGCAGTTTTTTCTTATTTGATATTGAAAAAGTCTGCCTTTTGGATGCTGAAAGGTCCTGCCTTCTAGCCCCAGCTCTTAGCCTGTTTTCTACAAGTCCTGACCATCACTGGGAACAACCAGCACATTCCAAAATAACAGGCAATTACTTTTTCCCTCTGCCAAATACTCAAGTTAATCTTGGGTTCTTTGAAAGTTAACTTAAATATAGAGTTATTTAACAAAGGTTTCTCAATCAAAGACACCACTGTACTTTACCAATGTGGTAAAATTTACCCCAAGAGTTCCTTATTGTGTGTGAATTCTTACAAATGAGTGAAGCCAATATCATTTTCTGTGTACAGTTCTGTTTTTAAAAAGTATAAGCACAGAAATACATAGCTCCATTTTATTGTGATAAGGTTGAAAATTTATTGAACTCTTTTTTTTTTTTTTCTCCCCAAAACAAGCTACCGGGAGAGCAAGAAGACAAGAGCATTTTCCAATGGTACTACAACTAAGAAAAGAAACTTTTAAACCTGTAACTAAAAGATGCTTTAAATAGAGAAAGGAGAATCTAGCCATTTTATTTGTTGTTTGTCTTCCACAGAAAGCTTGAAGAGTTTGCTCCAAGAAATACAAAAACTTACTTCTTTAATTCAAGTTTTTTATATTACATTACTACAGACAGAAATTTAAGAAAACCCTAAGCTTGAGAGACATCAGTAAAAAATTTGGAGAGTTCAGAGCCTCAAATTTATTCCAAGATCTGTTCCCCTATGACTTCAGCCAACATCTTTCATCCCTGTTATCTTCTCTTTCTCTAGGGCTGTAACTATTGCAATAACCAGGCAGCTCCATTATATGCCTTTGTGTCAAGTTCCCTTTAAGTTTAAAAACAGTTCCACTGGCTTTAATGGCATTGCACGTTAATGCAGAATCTAGCTTTGTATTGTGATGTTATAATTAATTAATTCACGCTTACAAATTTTGAGCGTCTGTAGCAACGCAACTGCAGTTACTGTTGATACACTGTAAGTATTGAGGAAAAAAGAAAAGCAATATATACTGCATACACAGCCTGCGATTGCTACAGGTGGCCTTCCCTCCCCCAAAAGCACGCACACCCTCCTGTGCTTGCTGTTGGAAATGTCAGTTGGTACCAACCCAACCTTGCACCTTCTAAAGGCGTTCTGTGTCACCAACCGCACTGGCCAGGCCTGCAGGCGCCCACACTGGGGCCGGGCACAGCGTGCCGGGCAGGCTGCGGAGCGTGACATGGCCAGCGTCCTCACGTGGGGCAGGCCTCCTCCTGTAGAGCTGCCCTGCACAGGCTGTGCAACACTGCCCACAGCTAGAAATGAAACACGACAGGTTGTGAAAATGAAGATCTGCTCTTAGAAACTGCCTGAACGTAACCATTCGTCTGAAACGAAGTCTCACCTTTATTTGTATAAAGACTGCCTTTTTCCTTTGACATTGGGGTTTTCAAAGGCTGGAAGTTAAGTACCTAAATCCTAGTGGATTCAAAATGAAATGTGAGTACGAAAATCCTTCAGAAGCAGCTAGGAAGCGACAGCAGCCAATGCAGCATTTTCAAACTGCTTTCTACCACCGTTCGGCCACAAGTTTCACAGCCAGGTAATGAGCCCTTCAGCACAGCAAGAAAACCACATGGCAAGTTCACGGCTCTGTCCAAATATCCTCCCTCACCTCCCGATGGGATGTTACAGAAACTCTCTCCGGTTTTTATTTTTCATAAGCAAGAAACAGAGGTAATATTTTGAGAGGATTAAATACTGTTGACTAAATTATCCTATGGGCCCTCCAGGGCAAGGCCCACACCCTCGTTCGCTCCTCAGCGCATTTTGTACCACAGGCCCCCGGCCCTGCACAGTGCCCCCATCACGGCTTCCATGAAGCTAAAGAACAACTCTAAGCGCAAACACAAAGATTTGTCATAACACCCCCACCCTCCCGCACGACACAGGACATCAGAGGAAATGTAAGGAAATAATGTAGAAATGATAATTGCTACTAAGTTCTATGTATAGTCCATTATTTAGCATACAGCATTATCCATATGGCATCAGTTATGTATCTTTGAGTTTCCAGAGGATCAAAAAAAAAAAAAAAAAAAAAATTGAGAGGTGGGAAAACCGATGAAGTTTAATAAACATGGGCTATATTGCTTTTGGTGAAAAGAACATTGTATTACTCACTTAGTAGATCAGGAAGAAGGTAAAGCTCTGAGGGTGTGCAAAGAATGATGCTGAAAGAAACGAGCTGATTCTGACATTTTAGTGTTAGAAAAAGCAAAGAAATCATAATTTTATGAGAGTATTTTTCTCACAGGGATGGTTAAAAAAATGTGCTGATGAGATGTCCCTAAACATTACACAGACATCATCAATTACCTGTTCTCTGAAAGAGAATAATTAATTAAATCATAATTCTTCAATGTTATTTTCCAAAAGCTGAAAATACTATTTCCAGTCTCCTATTGCGCTACATGCTGTGCAGAGACATCCTTAACAGTAGTTGCCTTGCAGTAGCTGTATGAGAGTATTGCAGCAGTGACCTCTCATTTTGCAAGCATCCCTCTATACCTGTAACAACAGCGAGTTCAGACAGAGCACTGCAGTACAAATTAAATACCCACATTTAAGCTATTTAAGCTGTGAGACATAATCACTGAATAAAGAGAGTAAAGCCTCTAGTATATGGAAGAAAAGAATCCTAAATAGCTTTGTCTCTATGAAATGCATATCCTATAATGTAAGAATTTTATAGTGGTATCTTACACACTAAGATCCACTGTTGGAAACGGAATTAGAAAAAAACCTTCAAAGCAGAACCAAATCTGAAAATTGATTTTTTCTTACAATATTATCTCTGTTTTAAAAATGGCTCAGAAAACACTTCCTAACACGAAGGAAGCCAAACTAGTGTTAGTGTACCCTTCTAGAAAGACTAACCTGCAACATATCCCAGTGTCTGAAATCAAACATCTGCATTATTTGATCTCATGCTATTAATAAACATGAAAGCTCTGGCACCTGTGAGAGAGTGAAAAATGGAACACAGAAGTATCTTTTAATTAAATATATTAATAGTAAATAGTACCTCAGCGAGGGAATTTTTTTAATTTGCCTGTAGACTAAATGTATACTAAAGCAACTTTCAATTATTTCAGTATATATTCAGGTAGCTTCTGATTTGTTTACAAACTTGCTTGCTCCCTGAGATCTTAGCTACCTTGGTCTATCAGGAGGCAGACAGTTACACTACAGAAAAGGAGAGCAAAGAGCAGCAACAGAACAATGTCCCAACAACCCAATGAAACCCACTGAAACCCATTCTGGAAGAACAGAGCACAACCGAAGATCACTAGCATTGCATCTGCTCAGGAAAGGAGTCAAGTAGCCATCTTGCTGGGTACAATCTGAGGGACACATGCCATAAATTCAAGGGGGACAAAGTGTTGGCAGAAACCACGTGAAATGCCCTGTTCCCTCTTGCATGCCTTCCAGCTCCCACTGGTGGCCAGGCAGGGAGGCAGGGCACTGGGCACACAGCAGTGACAGATGCCATCTGCAGTCAGACCGCTGGTACCCTCAGTCCACACAGGCTGGGACAAGAGCGCCTGGCTCCTGCTCCCAGCAGCTGCAAACACAAATTCTGGGCACAGCAATGATTTTTGCCAGAGCTGCGGACTCTTCGCACAGTTTTCAACAGCAGGGAGAAAAAAAAAAATCCTTAATTTAAAATACAGAGAAAATTTGTACTAAGCAGCTACCAATGCTATTTTGTTAATGAAACCTGTGTTTTGCAGAGATGGAGAACACGGAGCTCGCTAGTATTATAATGTTACTCTTCTTGGCTGTTCAACTGATTTACAGATCCACCCAGTGAAAAAGCATGAGTTCATTTAGTGAAACGTATGTATTAGATTAACAATCAAGAAAAGGCTAAAATTAAAATGAAAAATGAGAACATTAATAATAAGAATTTTCAAAAGAGAAAAATGCTGGTTGAAGCAGTTACATACTGGAAATACAGGAAACAGGTACTTCAATTTCTCGGAATTGTGTACGTTCAGGTACTGCATGGCCTAAGCCCTATTTTTCAGTAACAGGCTGAAACATTTTCTGTCTGATCATTATAGATTTTGACAACGTCATTTTTGAACCTTGGTTACTAAGATATCAATAATTAAATGCTTTCACACTTCGCTCTTGTGGATACTGGCAACTTATCTTTGTCCTATGCAGAAGCTAATGGTAAAATGGGCAAAACATCAAGAATAATTAAGGAAAATGCTGGTATAAACTCCATCAGAAAAAAAAAAAATACAACTTTGTGCATGGCTCTTGCTTGAAATCTCACATCCTGAACTTAGTTTTAAAATTAGAGGAAGTTATTTCTTTCTGTTACCTCTTAACTGTGTTTTGTCTGTTTAGAGAAAGAAGTACATACTATAATTAATGATTTAATAGTCTCTCTCTCATTTTATAGTTAAAAGAATAACTGGCTGTAACAGAAGCAGCCTGTTACAAGAAGCATCCCTCCCCTTTTGCCTCTCTCTAGAAACTCTCCCTGTAACACAGCACCGCTGAAAGTCACAAGCCTTGATTTGCAGAAAAGACACTGCAACCTAGTGACATATTAGAGTGGAGGGGTGGGACAGGAAGAATTACTTTTAAAGAGTACAAAGTCTGGTTTATACCTGTAGGCACACAGTCTGCCCTCCAACTGGGAAATTCACACAGGGCAATTCTAGAAAATGAGAAGTCCCATCCTAACGGTGCAGAACGTTCAAGGAGATAGCAAGAATTAAAAGACCATGCAATAAGACAACTTTACTACAGAACTACTAATATCTTGATGCTGTCACTGCGAGAAACCAAGGCAGAACAGATTCATTTGGCTGAACAGTGGATGCAGCTTTATACAAATGATTAATACTTGGCAAATCCCCTCTGCTTGGCTTGTCACCAGCTAACTCGCTATACTTTCCTTCCCAGCCCTCCACTGTATTTTATATATGACAGACCAGGCTCCAAGAGGAGATGAAGCTCCTGCGTCCAGATCAAATACAACAAACCCTCACAAGGAAGCTGAACAGCCAGCTCAGCTACAGCAGCCAAGGGCACCTCAGCTCTGCATCAGATGGCCAGCCCGGCACCCGCAACACACTGAGCATCCCTGTCCCACTGTCAGTCTGATCTAGGGCTTGAGATACGCCGTAGATATGTGCAAAAAGCACAAATTATTATTTTTGTTGCTGTTTTTTTAAAAAAAAAATCAAAGTCAAAAAGCAGCACCGAAAAGATTAACAACAGCTTGTAGTAACTGCTTTTACACAACCCCAGCAAAGTCCCGAGCATAACAACCAGGCAAGAAAAAAAGCACAACTGTCCCATAATATTCCTGGAGAGAGCAAGTGTTAGGTGCAGAACGACAGGACTCTGAACCTGCATCACACATCCCAGAAATAAGGAACAGACGCAGGGAGCCAAGTTGAGCTGAGGACAACAAGGGCATTGCGGTTGCCTTCCACCTGACCTGCTGCCTACCTGCAGCCGCTCAGAGGGCTGGCAGACAATTCCACCCCCGGCCATCACCATCAAGCATCAGCAGGAGCTGGAGAAACTTTAATAACTCTTGTTCAGCGCATTCAGAACAAAGAAAGCTATGCGTTACCTGACCTGTGCAGAGCAGTTCCCTTACAGATGAGCAGTGGCACATTGCTGCACATCCTTCATTTTAAAATGCATAATCCTGTAATTATTTACACAGAAATACTTCTCAGTGCCTGTATGTAACAATTCAATGTTCAAGTTGGTGACAAAGTTCTTACAAAAACCATATTAACTCCACAAATGTTTATCTTTAATCTACAAATAACTACATTTGGAGAAAATGAAATGCTGCCTTTTCATCATTAAATTATGCAAGACTTGCAATCTTCATGAGTAAATTTGTTGCAATGAAAATGGACATCTTAGTATGAATTACAAAGGATTGGAAAATGCGAAGTAGAAATAAGCCACCAAAAAACTAAGAAGAAATATTACAGGAACCAGTACGTCAACCCTAATTGTGTAATTACTTTTTGGCTTGGTCATATAAGCTAGAAGCAAGGAACAAGAGACAATGGTAATTTCTTACTGCTGAAATGAAGGTGTCAAACTGTCTTGTATGCTCTGTGTGCTCTAAGCTAAAGTTTACATTTATATCATGTTACTTCAATTACAATCTTAAAAGAGACTTGAATACTTCAGCCGCAGTAGGCCACTATTTGTAAACGTTAAACAGGACCAGTTGTTTGTGCAAATACATTTTCATGTATGTGCTCGTTATTGGAATTCTATGGCACCGATTATTTGTTTGAAAAAGAAAACTAATGTTTTTAAACAGAAGTGTGCATTTTTAATAAATGTTCCGAAGCTGTATTATTCTATTTATTTTCCTGAGGAATTAGAAAGATTCACACATGTCAGTCAGTTAACATCTACAGCAATATGAAATCCAACAGCATGAGGTAATACTTGTGGGCCTGATTCTGCCACTCTCACCACCGGTACTCCAATCCCAGTGATAACCTTATTTATAAGAAGCTACACAATGTAAACATGTAGAATACCATCTCTAATGAGACTTCTCCCAAGTCAGAGCAGCAGGAAAAATACAATTAAAAGCTTGCCCTGTGCTCTCTCCATTCCTGACCTCTAGTTTACACGGCATTTCTTATACTTGTGCACTAAACGTGGAGACATGAATCTGCACCGTTCCCATACCATCCAACAGGGCAAGTCATTAGCTGTCTTTTTCAAACGCAGCCCAAAGCAATCTTTATGCTACTGCACATTATTGTCACTTTATTTTATAACTTATTTGTTTTCATTTCTTCAATTTTTCTCTTGTGGGATTGACTCTTGGTACAGTACTGACAGATGTGTGTGTTAGGAGAGCTAACTTTATTCTTCAGTAGACAGACAGAAATCAATGAAACAAAGACTGCTTTACAGTAAATAATCAGAATAGAGGATGTAAGTGAAACAAATGTTAGAAACAGAAGCTGAATATATACAGAGTGAGCACTGTGCATATATTCAAAACCACACATGGGTATCAGGATCATCTCAACTAAATATGATAAAACTTCCCTTCTAAGCCACATTATCGTATGTTTTATAGGTACCACACAGTCTTCTATAACTCATTTTAGGAATGTTTTTAAACATTTTAATGGGATTATTGTCAAATGCTTTACTTGTGCACAAAACTGTTAAGACTTACAAGAAGAAAAAAAATGCTATAAATAATATATACTACAAAATTACTTAATACGTCTTTTTACACCCAAATGATAAGGCTAGTTAATATCACAGCTATCTACGAGTCTAAAAAAAATATAGTGTTTTTTTTTTTTAACTGTTTCTCAACCAGCTTGGACATCAAGTCACATAACTGAGAGTGGGAGGAAATCAGTATTTATGGGAAGTAGAAAACTTGCCCGTGATGCAGCAATTACTGAAATGCCAAGTATCTGAAGCTCTTTACAAGCTGGAGTATTAGGATTACTCCCGGAACAATGGCAAATTACGAGGTTCCTGTTTTAACAAATTATACAGGTACACAATGAAGGTTCTGTTAAAAAATGTTGCACTTTATATATATGCATGAGTATATATTACACATCTGTGTAAGGAGAGAGGTCATTCTATCACTGCAAAGGAATTATGCTTCTTGTTATGTGCAAGTATAGGAGAATATTTTTCTATATTGTCCATGAAGCGTTGTTTTCAGGAGTGAAACCTGTTCAGCAATCATATGAGTAGTCTCAATGCAGGCAGTGAGGTACCTGATAAATAATGGCCATATTAATTGTCCGCAAAATATATACACGAGTAAACTAAGAAGTAAAATTTTGAAGTATTTCAGGAAATATATTTTCCTGAAATTGTCTACAACTGGGCATAACATACGCCCTAATTAGTTGAACAATATTTTAACAAACAAAAATGATTTGTGAATCTGTGCAAATATCTAGAATAAAAATTCCATTTATATATGGTATATAGAATCCATTCATCTTCCATTTTAGAACTACAGACTTAAATGTAGCGTTTCCTGATTTTGCACTGCGACTCAGATGCAAACACTGACACGAACAGAAGTCATATCCACATGATCCAAGACCAGTTTTGGCTCATTTTTACCTAGCTTCCTCAATCTCTAACATAGGATATGAGTAATTGTGACAACTGTAACATTAGCCATTTTGGCTTTCCTTAGACTTTTTCCTCTTTCTGTTTCCCAAAGAACTTGATGAGGATTTTTTTTGTTGTTTTCTTTCCTTTCAATGCAGAAACATTTGACAAGTAAGGGGATTCTTTTTTCTTTGCAGCTGATTAAAGTCCACCTCAGTTCATGAATGATAAAACTTAAAAAAGAGACCTCTTCCTTCCACAGCTGAAAATATAATTTTCCTTAAATTTCATCCTCTATTGAATGACTGATTGTAGAACAAATATTGACAAACCTTTGCAACGGCTAAGCATACACAGGAAAACAAAACTAAATTACAAACTCAAAAGTAACACCTACATATCACTGTTTAATTACAAAAATGGTGTATGTAAGCATTAATGATCTTAATTCTCTTGTAAAATATTCTCCCAAACACACAATTTTATAGTTTGAAAACCAAGGTATAAAAATGATCCAGTAACTTCCCTGAGAATTCCAAGGAAAAAAAAAAATTCCTAACCTTTGTAAACCCCCGATCACTCAACATCACACCAAAAGGATGTCAAAATAGGAATGTTCAAAATCTCACCATTTACTACAAAACCTCAGATATTCTAAGCCTTGTTTTAGGAGTAAGCTGTATGGCTCCGAGTTGCACAAGCACATGGGCCTGAGACTGACTCAGGCTACCTGTACCAATGCAACAATAACATGGTAGCAATGTTCTGGTACTCCTGCTGGATACAGATGAAGATTCCCTCTTTCAGATGCCTTCAGTACTGTGAGATAAATAAAAACCTGTGTAACACTAAAATTTTACTACCTTATGTAGTTTTATTCTGTCCCAGGAAAAAGAAAACAAAACGTTCTACCAGTATTTTCTATGACCCCAGCCTCCTTGGGCTTGTAATTAACAGCATCTAGTCACACTGTGCTAAAACTGCATGTTCTGGACCTGTTGTGTGTTTAAGAAAGACCTGAAGTACATTTCCTTGGGAATGAATATGAATGACAGCAAAAAGTTTAAAAGACTGCTGAGAAGGAACTACGTATTTTGCTGAGTACCACTACGCTCATCGACTTCACTTCATAAAATATACGTTGGCAAATCATTACTACAGTACATAGACTAATGCTAGATTTACATATATATCTAAGGAATCTAACCTCTCACTGCAATTTTATTTCCAAGAAAATAATACACGCGTATAAAGCCTCTGTTGATCCATGTAGCCCGTCTAGTTTCGATGCATGAATTCAGTTCTGTTTTCAAGCATTGGATCCATTAAAGATATATAAGAAATAAATGTGTAACTATGTATGGTACATAGTAATAATTAAACTTCAAAATACCAGCATTCACCAGACGCTTCTGACTGAAGACAGGTCTTGCAAAATTATTTTTACTAAGCAGGCCCTAGAAAATAGGAGAACCTAAAATTCAAAGAATGTATTTGTGAACATCTGTTAACGCAAACAGTTTGTACATATATTAAAAAAAAAAAAAAGGGCAGCTGCTTTCAGGCTAAACAAGATAATACAGCATTCCAAATATCAGAGATTTAGGTAACAATCTAAAGCTGCATCCTCATAAAGAGATTTTATAATGGCATTGCTGACAGACTTGAGATGCCATTGGAGGGTACAACCACAAAGCTTTAAGGGAATATTTGTTAAAAATACTCTCATGTTCTACAATTGGTGAGTTTTGGTTCACTGTCAAATTAAAGACAGCATCTTTTTTATATTTCATAGCTCATAATAGCTTGTTCATCTTTTTCCTGCTTTTGTCACTGATACTTCATGTCTGCCTTGATCTTATTTTTAATGTAATTTACATACATACAAGCACCAAAGAATAATAGTAATAATAATAATACAGCATAATATGGCTAAAATGTGACTTCAGACTTCAAGACTACAGCTGTAATTGATGCTCCATCTTTGCCATGCTTTGTCATAATGAGCAGAAGTAAAAAATAAACCTCTGATGAAGATGCATTTTGAGACAATGTCATCTATTCACACAGAGGCCAAAAAAATACTAGTTTTCAAGTCCTAGCTTGCTTTTTTGTTACTCACCCTGCAGCTGCCAGATATATCAGGTACAATGCAGTCAGCACATAACTGCCTTCCAGCATGCAGACTGTTCCCAGCAAATCCTGATGTTTTAGTGATTTTAATAGAATGTCCATTATAAATAGCAATGCAGGATCACCACAAAGCAAAGGAAAAAAGCTACTGCAAAAATTACAAATCTACTAGGAATCTTTTCCAAACTTCATTTACAGAAATGGGAAACAACCTTGACACATACAAAAACTACCCTTCTTTATTCTCCTTCAGAAATACTCAAAAGGCAAAGAGCATTTTTTCATACACAAGAATGTGTAAAAATCACTGATTCAGTACAAAACTATCTCCAAAAGATAAGAACATCTGTAGTGTTCTAATGCTACAGTCTAAACACCGAGCGATAGGCCTTGCTCTGTCAGTTTTCAGTGATAATGGACAATGTGTGCCTCCTGACAATATAATCATTATAAACTTTATTATTACACTTGGAATTTCACGAGATGTCTGGCAGCCGATTGCCGAGATACAGCATAGTCTACAGCTCTCCCACACGTTTCATGGATATTTACTGGATTCCAGTATAACCTAACCTGTTAATGTTTCTGGAATGTATAAACACTGTTAACTGCTGAATTCCTTGCATCAACATTTCAGAAATAACTATTAAATAAGTTTGTTGCTAACTGTTCAGAAAGATTTTGATTTATTGAATACGGTACCATCATGGGACGAAAATCAAGATAACATTTTTAGGAAGACATGACATATTATCCATAAAGAGATGTAATTTTATACTAAAAGAGTAAGGATAAAGACTGTGTTTTTAGAATTTAATCAATGGCCAAAATATATACAGTGCTGATACCTATCAAAGCAGACCCTTGACTGCGATATTTTCTATTTTTAACTTAGAACAATCATAAATATTTTTAAAAATTTCTTTGCATCATTTATAATTGTCTAATTATTCTGAAACAAATTAAAACATTCCACCTGATTGAATGCCATCAAAGAAAACATTGGTTCCTGGTTAGATCATTAGTATTACATCCTTCTTAAGAATAACAACCATTTAGCACCTACACCCAAATCCTTAAAGATTCTTAAGCAATTAAATACGCAAAAAAGTGTACTACTTGACAAGATGCTTTTCGAAAATCCAACCAGGAAGGGTCTGCCAGAGCCTTTATGTATCTACACCACTTCAGTATTGAGCACACGCACAGCATGAAGTCACTGGGTAACACAGGGCAAGTTCTATTCCGTACTGTGATACCACCACAGGTCTCGGTGAAAGTCCACTGATGTCAGAGCTAGTAAAAGAATCGTGTTCGAGTTCAACCAGCCTGCACTGGGTCTTAGCAAGAGCAAAGACTGGAATTGCCAGCCAGCCCCTGGCTTCCTCCTAAGGACAGTCTGTAGCAGTAAAGGCTGCTCCACTCCTTGGCTTCAGGCAACCAACAACTCAGGCCATAGAACGCCTGGAAGTGAAAAAATCCACTAGAAACTCCACAAGCCAGGCTAATACCCAACAGCAGCAGGGGCACTTGACAACACCACTGAGGAGCACCTGGCTGTCCACAATGGACTGCCAGGAAGGACACAGCGGGTCAGCCATACTGGCTCAGGACTGGACGGTCTCCTCATGGTTCCTTCCAGATCGATGTCCCGCACTTTTGTGACATGGAAGCAGGTCCAGGAGACATGCTTAGATGCTCTGGCCCATACCATTTAGGTTCATTTTCACCATGCTTAGCCCAAGCCTGCTTGAGCTACCTGTAACAGTTGCTGTAAAGCTGTTGTACTTAAGGTAACAGGTGCTTAATTCAGCTAAGCCGTTCTCAGACATGGCCCACCACATGTAGGCCCATGACAGTCATCAGAAGGCTTCTCCCCACCGTACTGGAGGCACTGTGCTGCGAGGTGTGTGTGGGAGCAGGGCAGCGCCACCCCCAGCCTGTGCACCAGCCTGACCGGCCCCACGCATGGCAGGGGCACAGTCAGGGAGCCTCAGCACTCCGGTGAGCGCCAACCACAGAGACCAGAACCACAGGGCCTGGTTCTCAGCACCCTAAAGGCCTGGTAACAACTACTGAGGACTCAAACAAGACCCTAACGCCTCCTTTCTCAGAGCACTGCATCCCACACTGATAATATCCAAAACCCCAGCCAGAAGAATGCAAATTCCTTAAGGTAAGAAACTGCCATTTTAAAGCTTTCGGAGAGGTCTTCTCTGCGAAGTACAGAGCTCATCAATGATCTGACAGACCCCAATAATCTTTACATGGTTACAGTCCTTACACCCCCCCCTCCCCCCCCCAAAACACATGGAGACATCTCTGCTGGATGTCAGAGACACCAGTGAGCCAATATTATGACAGGTTTGTCATATCTGTCACTGTGGAGAAGACCGACTCACAGATTACAGCTCCGTTGTGTCAGGCTTCTACAACAAGCCACTTCAGCAAAGTAACCAAACGCAGCTTTGCACGAAGTTGATAGCATAATCGAAGTATATTCTTCCAATCCTTGCTACAAGGCACAACAGTTACCTTATCATGAACTTTAACTGTTTTGTTTCCTTTTATAAACATTCACTAAATTACCTTCACAAAACTTCTCTAGTGCCTACAAAAAAAAAGTTCTTAATTTTACCCTAATCCTAACAAATACACTTTTGTTAACTAAAACCTACCACCACTGAACATCAAGTAACAAAAGATGATTTCCATTGAGAAATGTAAAATACTTAGTTTTTCACAATGACTGAGCACAAGTTTCAAAAGGAGGATAACTTCATTTTGTAATTTGTTTATTGCTTAATCACGAAGACCAGATTGAGCATGAGTCACACAATTTTGTGTTGCACACTCCTACAACAAGAATGTGCTGTAAAATTTTATTTCTTTTGCCTTCATTCAGCTTACTGCTTGCTTGCCCGACTGCTTATTCAGCTAACCATCTCAAAATGAAACTCAATCACATTGCAAGATTTCACTACTGCTAGACCATTTTATACAGAAAACATATAAGCATGAGGAAATAATGCACCACTATCCTCATATATTACATCAGATCAGAGTATTTGCTAACTAATATAGATAGCAAGCATTTTATTGCAGGCCCAGAGCAAAAACAAAGGAAGACAAGGTATCCTGGGTAAATGATACATTTCAGCACATAAAAAACAGTCCCACAGTCTTTGCTGTTTCAAGCTCTGCCTTCTAATTTTCAAATATTCCTCCAATAACATTTGCAAGCAAGTCAGACCAGTTAGTCCACCTAGTTTACGCCTTTCCGTTTTTCTCATTAAGTTGGCAGTTATCAAAATTGATCTACTTATGCCTAAATTATCTAACTAATTAATATGGCAACTGGTGAATTTGGGGTTAACTACAACGCAAAGCATGTCTAAACCTAAAACAATGGCACAGCATACAAGTGAATAAGAGAAACATATGAATTCAGATATTTCTATTTTGGGGACCCTACAGTAGCTCAAATCTCCTATCAGCCTATTTTCTTCTCATGGCACAAGTCCTTCCTCTGCCTTCTCCTGAACTCCAGCTCCTTTATACCCTAGACATTAGAGTGAAAGTAGAACGCTGCCTGATGACTTGTATCTGATTATTCTGTATCTTCAAGGCCATCTGGCTCCAGTCCTGGACTATCAGAAGTCATCTTGCACCTCTGCCAGTAAGACGACTATCTTTTACCCCTGTCATGCCAGGAGACGTGTCCTAAAAACCACGCTGGACCTTTCATACTTCACATCATATAAATACATACAAATGTATTTAATGCAATTCACCGCAGTGTGGTTCAGACCCTAAAGAATATTCACTTTGAGAACACCAGGACATCTTCCAAGCTTCAGGCTTAGCTTGCAGAAGACTTTTCTTATGCTGCTGACAAACTGAAAATTGGAGATAAGAAATATTTCTGTTTCATTGCACAAGCTTGTAGGACTGAAACCCTAAAATTACTGTGCATATAAAAGACACAACAGCAAGCTACACTAAGAAGAATAAAAAGGGCAACTAACCTTAAAAACGTGGAATAAAAAGCATCTCATATCAGAAATCTTCAGAAGTAAACACATATTCTCAACCCTTTCAGGAGGCAACACTCTGAAGACTGTGAGAAGTACCCAGGACTTCTTGTAGTAAGATGGGTAGCAGTGATGAGTAGAATGAAAGAGCTCCACTGGAAGAGACCAGTCTATGCAAGCGTACGTACCAGGGAGGGGTAAGCGTTACAGGTGTATTCAGTGCAGTCAAGCACGGGACATAGTTCAGCCAAGCACACTACCTATATTTCCTCTACATATTTTTCTCAATATACAAGTATCATTTAACTCGGTGGCTCCTACTGAGATACTGTATCCTACTTAAAACAGTGAGCTAAAGACTGACAAACGCTTGATTATTGTTTGACTGTTATTTTAAATTTCTTTTTAACCTTCTTCCATCGGTTAAAGGAGAACAGTTTACTATTTGTTAAGGTTCTAATGCTTGACATATTCTGTCCATTTTTCACTCTATATGAATAAAAAAGCAATCTAGCTTTGGCACACCCAGTACCAAGGTTCTTCAACTTCCCAGTTTCTTTTACAGAAATGCAAAAGAAACCTGCATTTGGGGAAGGATGAGGAAGGGCTAGGACAGAAATATCCTTTCACAAGAGTCCAACCTCTTTCACCTGTGAATCAATAAATATTGAGAATGGGGAATTGCTATTCCATCTTCTCACAAGAACACATGTGGAAAAGAGACTAGGAAAAATCAGAAGGAAAAGACGCACCTAAATTTGATGAGCAGAGGGAACAAGATTATCATGGGGAACTTTTGTCTATAATCTACTAGGAAATCACTATCAGACAAAACAATAGCTGTCTATATTCCAACATGCAGCCATCTACCCATATGTCTCTTATCCAACATTTTATTGATGTCAGCACTATATATTCCTCCATGAGGGAACTATTGCCACAGTTCCTCTACCAGTAAATAAAACTGTGGTCAGCAGATCTGAAATATAAAAAATACTACAAAAGGCATCGGAGGTGTTGGTATGTGAAAAGAAGTAGTAGTTTTGCAGCAAAGGAGGAATGAGTTCTGTAGCCCTAAGCATGTTACCTTACATGCATGCAAGCCAAGGGCTTTCCCACATTTATATAATACACAACAACATGCTGGAGAAAGCTCTGCATGTCTACACACAAACATCTGCCTATTTGCCCTGTATAGGCAGAGGGCCTATGCATCTATGAGAAAAAAATATCAATAATCTTCCAAATTGAATTATCGTTACTTATAGAAGAAAAATATAATTTAGTCAAATTAAAAAATTACCTGTCAACAACTCTAGACAACACCTAACTTTACACAGAAGTGCTATGCTATTAGCCATGAGTAATGCTGACTTTGTTCACACAATGTATGTACGATATTCCTAGAGCTAATGCTAATACCTACCACTCTGCTGTCAGAGGGATTTTATTATTTCTCACACAAACTTTTGTGAACATTAAGTTCAGGGGACTCACTAATACAGAATGTTAACTGAAGCTACGTATATTTCCAAGTAATTCAAGCAAACTTCAGCCTCAGCTTCCTGCTACCAATACTGAAATTGCTATAGCTCAACGCAGCAGATGCGTCATACCCAGCACTCACTTGGTACCCCATTTCCTTCTTCACTGTGTTCTCTCCTCTGTATAAGTACTGGAAAGATTATCAGTGAAATAGGGTGTGAGAGCACAAAATGTGATGTAGGCTACTGTTGTGGTTGAAAACAGAATTAAGGAAAAACGGAGTATTCCATAGCATATACATCACAGCACCCTGCTCTCCAGGAAAGGGGAGGGGATGAGGGGGAAAAGCCATGGTTTGCAGAGCTGCGTCGGGCTGGCATGGGCCCGTGCAGTGTGGGCGGGCGCGCACAGGCGCGCACAGGCGCGGTGGAGCGGGTCCTGGCTCTCGGTGGTCGGGCTGGCGCATGGGTGAGAACTTGCCTTTTTCTGTAAGTTAACTGTTCTACTCCAAATCTTTTACATTCAAATTTACTACTGTAGTAAAGTTAGTTATATTAACTCTTGAGTTCTACCTTTTATTTTCCTCTCACTTTACCTCCTCCCCCCGCTGATACTGGCTGCCCGCAGCACGCCGGCAGCCTCGAGCTTGCTCTCCAGAAGGGGAGGTGAAAGCGAGCTACAGTTGTGAGATACCGAGGGTTTAAACCACAACAGCTACACACGCTTTGCAGAGAAGCTGTTTTTGACAGGCTGCTGCAGGGAATTATGCAAAGAATAATTCAAGGAATCACCCAATGTGAAAGGGATGGGATATGCAACAATGGTGTGCAGGACTTTCATTCACCTATTTTAAATTCCCAGTATTTCACAGCATACATCCTTGCAAATCGTACTGATAATCAACACTGGGTCTTGACATTAAAATAGTATTTTTCTTCTCCTGCCTGCACAAACTCGAAGTTTATTTGTCCAGTCCTAGAAATCGGGGTAAAAGAAGTATTAAGTCAACAATGAAGCAAGTTGCTGTCACCTCTGTTTCACTATTCACAAAACAGTCAAAAAAGAAAATTAATGCAATTGGAATACTTATGTTCTACTGCGATCAGTATGTCCACAGACACCTTAGTACCTGAATTCACAATTTCCGAAGTCCGAAGTATTTTTAATTTGCCTACATGAGTGCTTTGCCCAACCATCAAAAATACAACGTTCCGCTCTCACAGCGACCACTTACAGAACTCTGGCTTCAAAAATCCAGTTTCATTCAATTACAGCATTCAAGCCTGTGCCCGTACTTCGTGGCCTGGTGGCAGTATGAGCTCTGCTGAACTTTCTGCAAGCGGTGGGGCAACCCTCTCCACCACAAGTGCATTCCTACGCATGCTTGCACTGGGCCACACTATGCCGAATCTCCTGCCAGGTAATCCAAACTCCGAGGAGCTGGAAACTGGGCTTTGTAGGATCCCTTTTATCATTCCAGTTAAAAATAATAGGATTGCTGGAAAACCTGGTACAGGAATCAGCTCTCAAGAGCCAGTTACTCCACACGCCGATTGGGAATGAGATAGCTACTGCTCAGCGTCTCCCCTGTACTGAATGAAGAGCAATGCTCGGACTCGCCGAGCTTCACATGCCTTTCTGATGGCAGAGCTCGTGCAACTCCGACAGCTGCTGCACAGGATGGCAAACGAGACAATACACTGAAAAGGTGGCCCAGAATGAAAAGGGCCGGATGAAAGCCGCAGGACCTTCCCTGGACTGACTAACCACACACCCCAGTAACTGCCACTGAAGATAGTAATGCTGAAAGAGGCTTAGTGCAAGCATGCAAGAGATTTGTGACAGAAAGTTAGAACTCCATGTCAAGCCTTTCATGCAAACAATAAATATTACTTCTGCTCATAATCAGACTTCTCTCCAGCATCGCCTTTGAATGTTGAACCTTTTTCAATTAATTAAAAACTATGCATTGCAGAGTGCATATTTTATCAGCCCTCAGCTGCTTAAGTGTCTAGAAAAGACCAGGCAGTTTTTCTTTTTTCCAGGCAACCCAGAGCAAGTACTTGCAAGGGTCATATCTTTTTAATTATCTTTTCTCTCTTTGATTAATTATTCCGTCTGACAATAGCGTGTTTCTAATGCTATTCACCTGCCTTTGATGATTGACAACTTTTCTGTCTGATTCAAAGCAAACAGCTGCTGCCATGATTGCCTAGCAACCAGGATGTGATGGATGAGCCCCAAAGATGGATGGCTGCAATAAATCATGTCTCCAGCTATAAAACTGAAAAAAGGGATAAGAATAAAAGCGAACAAAAAACAAAACAAGGTTTCTTCCCATGAGTGCACTCAGCTCCTTACCAATTACACCTGAAATGGACTTTGTGTCTATTAATAGCAAAGTTTTCTAATCAGTAAGAATGCAATGATGCCATTTGTATCAAGGTGTGTTTACAATTGTTCCAGCAAATTGGCACTTGTACTTCAATTACCTACTGTGTTGCACAAGTGCAGGGGTAGGAGATCAAAGTTTTACCTTCTGCTGTTGAAGGCTTTATAGAAAATATTACGTTTTTACAGGTTTTTCTCATGATGCTGGACTTGAATGAAGTGTATAAGCTTGAATTCTTCTTACTTTTGGCAACTGGCGGAGCGTACTAGAAGCAAGTTGAACTGAATCCGAAGAAAGAATAACAAACACCAGATTTCTGAAAAACTCATTTCTGTAAAACTCATTCAAAGTCACTGATGGCTTTGTGAAACATGTTACAACCTAAATGCTGCGTGTTGTTTATTAAATGCTGCTCTAATTTCCCCTTGCTAGGCAGGCATCTTGCAATCAAAGAAAAGTTCACGTGACATGCCGCATTTCAAAAAAACCATCTACCTGTGCAAATTCAACACTGATTCAACAAAAAGCTATTCTAGTCTAATTTTACCTACCACTCCTGTTTATTTGATTTTCTTTCAAAGTGCCAGGTGAGAAACATTCATTAGTTTCTCAACTCCAGCAAGTTTAACCGGGCTGCACATTGCACTTGCCCAGGGCCATTTGTGCACGAATGTGTCAGCACCTCCAGTTTTAGCACTACCTGTCGGTGGAGCCGCTCTGCAGCTGGACTATCTCCTGATAATCGCTGCCCGCACTTCCAGGTTAAGACCTAATTGCCAATATAAGGCTGCTTCTTTAATTCTTCCAGCAGGTGGGGGTGTCCTGGTTCCAGCAAAAGTGCTTCAAAAAAAAAAAGGGAAGCGACTGCCCTTGTTATCTAGGCGGACAGGCTGTCCACCCCCAGGAGCAGTCCGGACACCTGGCAGCAAATGCTAAGATCCAGAGATCTGCAGCACTGAGGGAAGAAGAGGGTGGACGGAAAATAAAAATGTAAACGCTGAAATAATCACATTCTAGAATTTTGTTTTCTTTGCTATTGTGGGACCAAAAAGCCGCCTATTAGCAAAAGGAAGCTGGGTTGTGTTAATCTGTTCACAAGCACATTTTACAGCATATTTTTGTACTGGAATTGACGATGTCTGACAATGCTGTGCTGGAACAGCCGCACTCCAGCTTATGTTTTAGTGTTATGTACGGCATGTAGCTGTACTCATGCACAGACTGCCGGTATCTTTGCACGGGCCACAGCTTTGTCTACATTCTTTACAATTATTGAAATGCTCTCACTGAAAACTTAACTCTGTCTCTGCCTGCCTGTCTCTCTGTTATACAAACACACACATGCATACACAGAAATCCGGCCCCTAAAACAATTATAAGGCACTCCTATAATGACCAGCTAGTATCTGGTAACAAACAATGAGAAACCAAAGCCATCAATCAAAATGTGCACGTCGAGGCCTCCACTCTGTCCCAGCTCATCCAACTCTCAAGTTACAGCTTTACACGGCAAGTCTAAATAATATTCAAAATGATAAATGGCACTATAAGCCTGATATCCATCATCAATCTTTTTTTAAGGAACATCCATCTTCAATAATGCACGTTTGAATCATGTGAAACCAAGAGCTCCCAGATTCATTTACACAACCCCCAGCAAGCTGGTGCTGCTTGAATGATACGTGTCAGCCAGTTTTTCCCAACTGCCAAACTTAAAAAAAAAAAAAAAAAAGAAAAACAAAATAAAAAACAAAGAGGGCAAGAAG